>MNPL01003082.1:0-14134 GCA_002081605.1 Tropilaelaps mercedesae
ATATATATATATATATATATATGTATATATCTTCAGGCTGTCCACCTTTGATTATTATATCTACACAATCGCGATACATATCCAAAACCTTCCTACGAGTGGGTCTATTGGCGATTACGGACCCTAGCAATATTATATGGTAATCCATTACTGTTTTATTTTGGTACTAATTTTTACTAGTTTACAAAACGGAAGTACGTCTTAGCACCCTCTTTTTATGTTTTGGGAAAATGGGTTGCCAGGAAGGCGTGCTTTGGTACCATAAATATATTGTGTAGTAGCATAATACTAGGTTACACCCAATGACGTAGTCTATCTACTAATATTATTGTGTGCTGCACTATATGTTGACCGAAACTCAAACCAAAACAACAAAGAATAATACTTTTAAAAAGTGCCGCGGTTAGGTGGTTGCGCTCTCTCTTGGCATCCTCCCCGCCGGCGGGAAGTTATTCGTCTGCTAATCGAGTCAAACAAAATTTGGGCGCCCGGCCTCACGCAACAAATCAAGGTAGAGTAAGGCACCACTCAAAGGTCGATCCCTACTTTGTTTCAACACCCGTGCCATATATTTGCCGCCATTCCGTTTCAATGCGACGCGGCTCCAAAGATCTCGTACTTGGAAGCTACTTGGCCAATTGGAAAAATCACAAGGTTACTGTACCAACTGGACGTTCTCTTTGGATGCCACGCAGAGCAACATTTTTTTTTTCAGTTTGCTAACTAGTTGGTGCAAGTTGCTGCAGCAGCCAGAAGCAACCTTTTTGGGCTACTTCGTTGCAACTTTCTGCGGTTTGCTTTGATTACTCGAGCTGTGAGTGAGTGGATTGAAGTTGAGGATCCCAACAGTGTCAACAAATCAAATCTGCAAATTATCATTAGTAAGTGCTTCCTGAGTAGGCTTCCAGTATACGCGTGAAAGCAAAATACATGTAACCAAAATCACCGTCTTGAAGCAATTGACAAACTAGGTGGTTACATCAATATGCGTTCTTAATACCGCAGTGTAAATCAGCAAAAAAATGTGGGAAGTGAACAATTCTGGGAATTTTACTTTGTGTGTATACAACCTTTATTGATCGCGAGGTTTAATTCAGTTTTACATGGCGTATAATTGATGTCCCTACGTATCGACATGAGCGAACAACGTTTATCAAATAGGAGACCCCCACTCGGAATAATTTAGAAGAAACAAAGTGGCTGTTCCGTAGCGATTAACGTGTGTCTGACAATCATTATTGGTGCGAGGATGAGTAGCTTTGTTCAGGCTTATGTACTGCGAGGACGAGTTGTATGTGACTGCATGTGTCCGTTTGACGTTATTTGCAGTATCGCCGTACTCACGATTTGCAGCGTTGACAATGTTTGCACAAATAAAACACATCTGCTTATGAAATGTCTAAACTGGGTATAATACATGGACGAGTAATGAGCGTGTATACATGACAACATGGCAGTGATATTTTCTGTCGGATTATATAATAACCGAGTGAGGCGTTCGCGCGGGTAGTCGGTCCTAATCGTCTGTTTTGGACAGCGTCGATGTATTATTATTATTATTACATTCACTACTAATTATGTCGTTCTTGTTTAGGAAGGACAATACGGCGGGCGCCTCGTAGATATCCAGGTTGACATGCGTACATGGAGCTCAATGAATGCTTAAGATATAAGCAAAATGTACTATAAACAGTGTATAACAGTGTAAGAGTGTGATTATAGACAATGAGAAATCCTTGCGTTTCTTTTACGATAGGTAATTATTTAATTGAATGTCTGGGCTTTTAAAGGCATGAACCCAATCAGCTTACGGCTTTGTGGGAAGGGTGCTATTGCGAATTGAAGGCCCCTTAGTTTTCCGACCCAAAGCGTGTTAGGGGTCACAGAAACACTTGAAGGAAAACCCAGACTGTAGGTTTTGCTCATTTGCTACTGATTTGTTAATCCGCCGTTTGTGACGCAGTATAGCTTCGGAACCCGATTGTATAAATATCGATTTTTTCTAAGTCTTGCTTACGTTATATAAAATGGGCTAGACGTTTGAAAAGAATAAATAAAGTTATAGTGAAACTTGTTATTAGTTTCGAATCATTATAAAGGAACGCACATGACAATTATTTATTTTTGTTTAAATTATTTATTTAAAATGTTTAATTCAAATTATTCGCAAAATCTTAAATTCGCTTTTATGTCGTTATAGTTCTTGCCACTCAAGATACTACGACTGAAGTTTTTGTGTATGTCTTAAATAAACGGCGTTCCCTTAGCCACGTTGTGTCATCGATGATCTGTCGCTGACGTTCGTGCGGCCTCCTAACCATGCTTATAGAACAGCTGCAAATTTTATTCAGAATCGTTGAGCAGTGAAAATTATAGTTCGGCACATTTTCACAGCGTCGCAACCATTGTTTCAATAACAGTGAACAAATACACATCTCTACCGGGCTGGATTCTTTAATTCATAAATTTCAAGCGGCAAATGGTCCTTCAGATTGCTCACTACTGTACTATGTTGAGTCGAAACACACCCCGAAAGTCTAAGCGACTATCGTCGTATCACTTTTCTAATAAAAATTACGTCAACAAGCTAAATTTCGATAAATTCATCAATTATTCAGAAAGTGAATCGACGTCGACTAGTTATTGGTCAGTATTATACACTATTACGGTACAAATGATTATACAATACCTAGTAGAATAATAGTTTGCATATAGCGTACATAAACCTGTGATTAGGGCTTTGTTTTTCGACTTATTTGTGTGGTCTCTTAAACGCTTTGTTTGGTCGTTTTATTATATGAAAAAGCAGCAGCAACTAAAAATAGCAGCTGGTCGGCCATGCCCTTTGCGCATGATAATAGACAAAACTAAAGCATGTAGAAAAGTTGAAGCTAGGGCTAGGATTTAAAGTATGCGGTGGAGCATCGACCTGCTGGGGCTATATCTCCGGAACGCATATAAGAGCTATAATACAGTAAAACAATGTGACTTTTTTCGTGTCAGTCCCTTCGCTTGCAGCTATTTTATGGACCGCTCAGAAATAGGGCGAATCAAAGTATCAAATAGCCATTCAACTTAACCAATTGTAAATTTCACAAATAGATTTCGTATCCTATGTAATTGCACCACTGCGGACAAGACGCTTAGGAGGCCGTTTAAATTCACTGCCTGTATTGTTCAAAATTAGGAGGACGAGAGTTATTTGTTCAATGTATACAGGGTTTTCAATGAAAATTATTCCTGCAAAAAGGAACATGCAAACAAATGTTAAATACAAATTTACCTTTTGTACCACCTTACTAAGCGCATTAGTGAACGCTTGCCGATTCCGATTGAGTTCTGGGAAGGTTTATTCAGCGATGTGGTTACACAATCGTATAAAAGTGTTGAGCTTTAACTCCATGCAGTTGCTTAATTTCACTTCTGAACAAGTTTCACAGTCAAGTTCCAATGTATTAGTTTAAGTTGAGAACTAAAATGCTCAGGCGTCTTAAATTTATGACCAAGCTCTGTGACTCTTTAGCACCAATGGATCTGAAGAACACGTTTATTAGTTGTGTTTTTCACTGTTCGAAGAAGGACTTCTCCAAATAGATAAAAGTTTAAAGGACTCTAGATCCGTTTCCTAGATTCCGTGTCCTAGCAAAAAAGGTCTGTCACATAAGATTGTTCGGCATAGCAATAGACAGTGACTAGAAATGCACTTAAATTTTTTGCACTAACATCTGACCGATTTCTATACTTTTTTGTAGTATATACGCATGATAGATTACTTAGCGTATCCTATACCTTGCAGTGCACGTAGCCACCATAGGCGAATTAAGTCATCATAAGAATTTTGCTTAAACTTTTTAAATGTACGATGTCGTCATCTAGATATACAAACAACATTTCCACAGCCTGCATAATGAAATACATAGTGTCTCCAAAGAACCAATTTACTTAACCATTACATATTAATTGAGCGATGCATGATGATATCTCATTTTAGTCAAATGCTAATTGTGTTCGGTCGAGGCATTCTGCCATAACATTTTTTATAATACATTTTGTGATAGGTTTTATTGGCATTGTTAATACCCTACACTTAGTTTGCTTTATATGATTGTTATTAGTATTCTTCATACGTATGTCAACAACTGAATGTGACCGTATACTTTTTTCAGAACTACGGGTTGCCCATTCGGGTTTCTGTTAGGCTATTGTCTTCTGATAGAATTCTCCCTACATATAAAAGTCATTAAGATGTCGTCAGAAAGACAGCAACCAAAATATGCATGTGCATACGTTGACACAGCGACCCAGTCATCGTTAGTACCGCGAGGGTCATCCTTTGAGGATATCAAAAATAAAAATCAGCAACCTATTAGAAAAGGGAACTGCGCATCGACATCTAGCCGCCCGCCAGCTTCCTCTACGACGGTTCTCTCAGTAGAAAAAAGCGACTCCATTTATAAGGCGAATAACAAGAGGACCTTTGACAAAAATGTTCGAGGTTCTGAAAGTAACGATAAGATGACGAACGAGAACATACCTACCGCGTCTACAACTGGACTCACGAAGGTACGGTCAAGTGCTTGCGCCGAATCCTCTCGCGAATCTGCGAAGCGTTCCGCTGCCACAGCTTCGGCACGCAGTTGGAATAAGGTAAGATAGGTTAGCTGCCTTTGGCAAAAGTAGCATAAACAAAGCATATTCAATCAACTCGTTTATTAGTATGCGTAAGCCACATAATACTAGCCAAATAATGCATAGCTAAATACTTTTAGAAATACCATATTATTGAGCATAAATAGTAACAACGGTTTTTTACGTGATATTCTTCTGTTTACTTGAATTTCTGCCAGAAGAGTCCGTTGAAAGAAACTCCTCAGAAACAGTACGGGAACCGCGGCCGCATATCGTCACATGAGGCTAATACACCTGAAGGTAACACGATACGCAGCTACTTGTTGCGGTTGCCACGTGCTATGCCGCGCCAGCTCCGGTGGGCTATTGGCGACGACTTATGGAGTGTAATACATTCGAAACAAACTAAAACTAGAGGCCAAGGGAGCATGGTACGGATACTAAGAAGTCACCCCGCCATAAAACCTCAAATGAGAGCTATTCTTTTATCTTGGATAATTGAAGTCTGCGATGTCTACAATCAACTCCGGGACACCTACTATCTAGCAATGGACCTGTTTGATAGGTTTGTATCTAGAAAACTTTATCGGCACAACAGACTATAAATTGACGTATATTTATATGACTGTGTGTGTATGTATGCGATGGCTAAGTAAAATTTGAAAGTCTGTCTGATTTGAGATAACTAATGATTTAAACTTTCTTCTTGTCGCAGATACCTTCTCGCCACCGAAAATCTACCGAAGGAACAGCTTCAATTGGTCGGCATTACTTGTCTATTTATCGCAGGAAAAATGGAGGAAATCTACCCGCCTCAGATAAACGAGTACTCCTATGTTTCCGACGGTGCTTGCACGGACCCACAAATAATTTCCAAAGAGTTAGCCATCCTAACGGCTCTCAAGTGGGATATTTGCCCGATGACGGCTAACAATTGGCTTACGCTCTTTCTACAGCTGTCGCAGTTAAACCCGATTAGCACTATTACGGCAGTATCTGATACAGGCGGGTCAACTGACAATCTGCTAAAGCCGAATATTTGTCCACACGACTTCAATGCTTGTGCGCAACTGCTCGATCTTTGCACCCTTTGTATGGAAAGCGTTTGTTTTTCACCCTTGCATATAGCAGCTTGTGTTGTTAGTCACGTACTAGGCCCAGATGAAATGGAAAGAGTCAGTGGGCTTAATTCCACTGTAATCGAAGCGTGCCATCAGTGGATGCATCCATTTGCTTTGGTCCTACGCGAACAATCTCCATCAAAAGCAGCCACTTCCACGGACTTCAACAAGCAAGGAAACAACGTCAGTCTCGTGCTACTTGATGAAGCGCGGTCGAAAAGGGCTCAAATGAATCTCGAACGACAAACCTTCCAGGGTAAATCGTCAGCTGCAGGCAGCAGCCACGGCTCCGGGAGCAATAATGCCGGTGAGGCGACGCCGACGAAAACGCCGACTTCCACTCGGAAGCGGAATTTTCTTGACGATATGACACCGCCGTCGACAGCGAAACAGATGCGCTTCAGCGATGAGAATAGGCGGTAACCACATACGATGCGATTGCTTTTTGACTAAATACTAGTTAGGTGAGTTGGTTAAATAGAAAAACGAATATAATTGTATAAATTTGCGATAGTATAAGCGGTTGGGTTCACGTCGGCCGTTTTATGTTTCATATAACGATGGTAGATTCATGTTGTATGGGACTACGTACGGCAATGTATTATACAGGAATTCGTAAACATTGTCTTCCGACAGGCAACCAGTTGATCATCAACGAAAGGATTGTCATTTCTTTGTACTATCGATTCAATTGGTGAAAAAAGTATGACTTTTCTATTATGAAACGCCTTTGGGAAGCCAGACAATCTGAGTTTGTGTAAGCCATAACTTGTGTCGAATTGTAAGATTGGTTTTGGCATCGTTGCAAGGCGATAGGCTTTCGGCTTCTTTGATAAATTAAAAAAAAAGCAATTGTAAGGACCTTTTTATTAAGTCAGACCTGTTTAATGGAAATTGAAATGGTAGTTTTATTATTACCACAGTTATGCCAAGTTCACGGGTGTCTTGTATATTTATATTACCTAATTGTACTCAATCGTTTGCATTGTAGACAAAGTTTTGATGTTTTATTACCAACTACTTTAAAGCCTGAAAAAAGTCTGGATATGAGTACGAAGAGCCATTATAGTTTTTTCGTTGAGCTACATAATATAATTTGCTGGTAAATAGCAAGATAAAAAACGTGCGAGTGTATAACTATTGCTGAGATTGTTGGTAGAATATATGTAGAGGACATATTTTGGGCAAGGCAGAACTAATAATATAAATTGGCGCAACAAACAGTAAAAATCTATGTATCATCTCAGAATGGACTAATTCACTTTTACTCGAGCCAACTGAACAGGTTTTTCCAAATATCGTTGGATCGATCAGTAGAACAATTATGTAGACAGAAAGCCAAACATCAAGATGACGAAATTAACAAAGAGATCAGTTATTATTCTAATATTGGTATTTCTGTTATTGGTACATCTCTTATTAAGAGAACCTGATTTCAAGATTATTAACATACTCAAACATATGTATTAAATAGGCGTTTTGTTTGACTAACGGCTCATTGAAAACCCTTTATGGAACAGTTTTGCAACTCCAAAAAAGACGTCGCTTGCATCGAAATCCTGTATTCTCTAATTTTTTATATCCTGCTACATCGGATCTGTAAATGGAACTATTTAATGGGGTAACCTACCCTGTGCATTTGAACCCATTTTTCTTTATCGAAGTGTCGAACGTGAAATACATTCGTGGAGAAAGCGAGAGAAACATAGTCTAGTAAGTTTTTCAGCTTACAACTAGCATTGCGCGATCTTAATGACACACTTCTTATTTTCCCGCACACATCTGGCATTATATATATCGACGTATTGTGTACGACTATGTACTAAAAGTTTATTTCGTACAGCGAAAATAGTACTCTTTTAAGATTTTGTCATTCTCCAGATTGATTGTCATGACTGCTTTTCTAGTTGATGGTTGGTGAACACGGAACTATGGCGTCTAGCTTTTAAAGTATTTTATTATACATTCACAGAATCCACTAATTTTCGTTTAAAGAATACTGCTGCAACTAAAAGCACTATAGTTTGCGCACTGCTATATAAGTATGGGATCTCTTGGAATGGAAGTTATACCGCTATAAAAGCTCCGAACAAATTCGTCACTTTTCTCGCAGTTTGACAAAATCTAAACTACGATTCGAAATTGATTGATTCTGGGGTCTATTCGCTAGAGGTTCTTCTCACGCAGCTTTTATCTACCCACACAGCTCATTTCCTATTTCAAGATTTAACGTATCTAGAGATACGCCTGCTTGATTCAACCAGGGACGAGATAAATATACACAGTTAGATGCACAGAAGAAAAAAGTAACAAAAAAGTATATGCATATACAAATAAGAGAACAGTTAAGCAACAACAAAACCAATCTTCATATCCATTACATCGCTATGGCAATATCAGTCCATATAATTCTCAGGAACTGTTCTTCCAATGTGTGTGTCTGTTAAAATATTTGTAGCCCCTCGCATGTGCATGAAAGAATGAGAGCGAGAGAGGAACGTAGACGCAAAAGACAAGTTTGTTGGGTGAATATAATGGGTAGCGATTTCTCCAATATTTTTGCCGAAATGCCATATAAATAAACAGCCATGTGAGTAACTAAATAATATTGCCTATGAGATCCCTTTGCAAATTCGGTGTAGCCGATATGAAACTGATATACAAAAATAACTTCTCAATGCCAAATAAGTAAGAAGTGTTCAATTGTGTATCAAGAATAGAAAGGATTTAGCCAGAGTATGGACTTATAAAGAATATAAGTCAGATCATCTAACAGCAAACCGCACCTTCCATAATGCACGACGTGAGCGATGCTATGCCTCAGTGGTAGGAACAGCGATCATGATTGTATCATGATGAGCATATTCGTAGATCTCCCCACGTATTTTAATGCTATGGTTCGACAATCCGCAGGTAAATCTGACAAGTCCCTATTGGAATACCTTATACTGAGCTGAGCGCAGCAGTACGAAGTGACGGACTAACAAATCCGGATGTGCATTTCGATATGTTTAAAAAAAAGTCAATTCTCTTATCTACTTGAGCGAAACCGCCTGGCGCGTTAAGCAAGTTTTTACACCCTGGATTGTTGATGACGTTATTAACCAAATTTATTCTCCAATTTTCCCGCCTCTATTTTCTCGTCACCTTGCTCTATTTAGTTCTTGTTTTTTCTTTTGTTGTCTCTTTACGTATAAACGTCTCGTTTACTTCGATAACCAAAGAAAAAAGCAAAGAGCGAAAAATAAACCCATAAAACTAATAGTTAAAGTGTTTATTGAAGATGCAGTATGCTATGTCTTTTATAAGTTAGTTGACTTCGACCGACGTGAGTGTACATAAACATTTACGATTTCACGCAAACACTACACTGCTGTGTGCCCACTCAAGTCAGTGACGCGAGAAACGTTGTAGTAAATGCATTACACCAGAACTAATAACTTCATTTATATTTCTCATAACACAGGCGAAGTGTGTAACGCGTACAACCCCTGCTGCATCACATAGATAAGTTTATTCTACTACACGAGACGCCTTTAACGTAATTGTAAGGGTTTATAATTTAAGTGACAAGCCTGACCTTTTTTTTTATTTTTTTAGATACAGACACACATACAGCCAGAATGTACATAATAAATGCATTAGTCAAACCTCCTGGCAAACCTGTAAAAAGCGAGTCCAGAGAATGGTATGTAATGTATACGATGAAACTTGAATGTAGACCTCATTAATAGTAGTATGCGTTCAAGCGTCCAGTCATGCACGTCATCAATGGACTACTAAGATAATAATTGCGTATTTGGCGTAAATCGTCTCTAATACGCCCCGCTACGCTCTAAGTAAATGCAACATTGTCAGGCAAGCCCACAGAAAAGGTATCGTAAAAAAGAAAAAATGTACACCATGAAATGGGAAAAATAAAAAAGCTTGACATAATTACATTTGTTCTCTCTTCATACAGAATTATCGCTGAAATCTATTTTTGTATAATTCCATTAATATTATGCGTACAGCGCACGTACAATTTTGCTTATCACAAAAACGACTAGGTCAACAGCTCAAGCAGGTTGTCTCTAACGAGTAAGCACTCCAATCTAGTTGGCGAAAATTTTTCTGATCTCTCTGTGATATTGATAGTTCGCCTACACATTATATTCTATGGATTAGTTTTTGTGTTTAATCAATAAATGAGTTTGTAATGTGCCACTACAATCAAATAATGCTCTGTCCCATTGTGCATAAAGCGAAATATACAGTCTACCAAATAAAACCACTATGTAGGTATCCTACAGAACCCCTCAATCAACTAGGGACAAGGTAGCATGTTTAGCTGTATGCCTTTATGGGGCCGTAATTGAGAGTGCGTTACAAGAAGTTATTGTATTCTTTTGTCTCTGCAATAACCTTCGTTTATTTGCACCATTTACTGAATTTAATCATATAGTTCGTATAGCTAACGTTTGCAAAATTAATTAAGAGAATTTCAACGGCCATACCGATTTCATAGCGAGATATAGTACGTTTTTCGTAGTTGCTTCGGTTCCAACAGCAGAAGTTGTTTTTTAATATGAATCGAAGAAATAGCTATCCATTTGTGTTTATATGGAACATAACCACCTTATCTACTCGTAGGCAATGATCTTCGCAGCTGAAATGGAGAAGACCCGAACCCGGAGGGACGGTGGCAATCAATACCTCGCAGTGTCAGGCGTTGTTTCCCCGCCAGATAGCAGGCCGCTTGTACACAGATTCTTGTTTTGAAATTACTTCTCCCTTGTCATAATTCAAATAGGTGTGCTAGAAACTTATAAAGGAGGAACTGGACATTTAGACCAATTCTCGCCTCCCAGGTTTTTAAACGGGTTGTGAAGGTTTGGAGGGTCCGAACAGGAACGCATCTGTCAAAGAATAGCTGGTGCGGAACAATCGGAGAAATATGTGACTGTTTCAATAAAAAGGTTTGTCAATAAGTTTTCAGTCTATTGACTAAGAATTTGTCACACATAGATGAACTATAAATAAATTAGCCCAATGTTTTAATAGAAGATCACAATGAAGACATCTCATTACATGACGTTAACGGCATTTGAGTTTTCTTGTGGAAATAAAAAATTTGACACTGAGAAATGAGATATTTGTAGTAAAACTATGAAGATTTTATATTCATAACAGCAAGAATCTAGATGTTTAAAATATCTCAGCCCTATGTAGCAACATATTCATGTCTTTTAAGAGTTGAAGTGCAATGTTCGAGTTTCTAGGAGACATTGCAAAAAGGAAACCAAGCAAAATCAATCATTATAAAAGCAAATCGAGGTGCATATTTGAAGTCATATAGTATTAATCTCATTAGTCCTATTAATAAGTCCGTTTATGAGTCCGTACCAAGTCATATAGTACTAACTAAAAGGCTATTATCTCTGCTAAACGAAATGTTTAAGCCTCCGCTCTGTGTTATCGTGCTGTAATGAACGCATATCGTATGTTCTTTGTGGTGATATCTGTGGGAAGTTCCCATATTAAAAGTCTTCTGTCGAGGTAGAATCCCACCTAGGTGACCCTGTTCAGCTGGGAACCGCATGTTTATACATAAACAACATATTGGTGATACGCAAAGACATTGAATAGCTGTCATGCTGTAATTTCAAACTAATGTAATCCGTTTTCGGTGTAAAATGAGTGTTCTTTTTCTGTAGCCGCGGGAGTTGAATGGCCGTTTTTACTGGTAGGTTCGACATGGCATTACTGCTATACTACAACGTTCACTTCCGTAACAATCATCATTAAAACAGTGAGCATTTCAAAAGTACTGCAAAAACCGTCCATTCTACTTTGGTATAGAAAACCAGAAACAGAACACCAGTTTGTGGAACTTTTTGGTTAACCATAGACGGAACCGGTATGCTGATTGACGAAACGCTATTGTAGTACCCTTACTTGAAAATTTCACTGTTTAAATCAAATTTGACACTTTCAAGCCAAACTGAACATATGTCGAAATATATAATAATAAATAAATAGGCTCAAAGGTATCCGATTTGCTTCAAAATGCATCAAATTTAATTCCTAAATGTCTAAATTGAAGTGAGGATGGTATATATTATAGAATGAAGGTAATTTCAACTTTTATAGTAAAAAATTTTAAAAAATTAAAGTAAGAAGAAGTCGCTTCGCGTTCTCGAGGTCATCTAAAACAAACATCAATACCAATTTCATTAACTTATTAGAGGTGTGAGTGGGCGCCATGATATATTTCCTAGAGACTTTTATAAAACTTCGTTCCGGTATAATACTAAATGGTTTGCTCGTAGGGCTATCAGGCCGGAGGATGCTACGGAATCGCTTTTATCTTTGCATCATATATTAATAATCGCAATCGTTCTGAAAAACTTAAACGCTGACGCGAGTAACGATTCAAACAAAAGCCTTGAACAAAAGTCTTCTCAAACAAAAGGATTGAGCTGCGAGTCTAGCCGAGCCATCGACTACTAAGTTCAGCATTGTTGAAAAGGAATGACCATATCTTGACTGGGATATCTAATTATTCAGAGATTCAATTACATAAAAAAACCTCACCAAACATAGTATCTGCATGTTATGGGCTGTCTTCGATGTACACCAATATAAAGAAAAAACCCTTCTAAAACAAAACATCTAGGAAAAAATATGATTTGTTTTCTCTATACATCAATGCCACCCACCGCAACACCGCCACCGTTACAGGAAATCGCCTGAACACGGTCTTACAAAGTCCTTTTTTTACTCGTGCCCGTTCGATTAAATGTGCCTTGTCGAATTGGTTTATCCAACCATCTACCCTTTGCAGATTAGCTCGAAATACCGCTCAAGATAAAGTTTGCAGCATCAACCAAATTTAGCTGATTATCTACGGTAGATATAAGGAGGAATGTTGTCTGTGAGGGACGATGCTCGGTCACTGTAGCCTGCTATCATTACTGACTCCGACCATCGAATCTTCGTATCCTACACGTTTCCTCGCTGGCCATTTATTCGTAATATAAAAGCACCCTCTGCTGGTACCACGGTCATAGACAACACGACTTCACTTACACATTTCGGTGTGGTGTCTCTATCCCACCGGTCTATCGTTAGTAATTCCACACATCTCGCCTCGCCCGCATGGCGACTTTTCGTCCTAGGCCTTCTACTCACTGCATCTTTTGGGTGTGATTTTGTGCACATGTCTCCCTCTATTTTGTGCTTTCTTCTTGCTATAGTCCGCCATAACGGCGAAAAGCAACAAATGCTATAAAACAATGGGTTTGTTGGACCAGGAAAATTCACGCTTTTTTTGTAAATTTAGTCATTTGTAGGCCCCATCCCCTAATAAAGTTACATTAAATGTTACGCCTTTTTAAGATTTATCACTTCTGCGATGGAATAAGCTTAAAGCGAGGTTGATTTTCGGCCTGTAATTACACTACGCTTAACTATGCCATAGCTCTTTTCAGTCTCCAAGATAGTCTAATGGAGTTGATTAACCCATGAATTGTAATCAACGACCATGGTTATCTGTGGGCTGAAACAAATACTTAACATTTTTACGTTCTATGCAGCACTTGTAGTCACGCTTTTGACTAACCTAAAAATATTTGCAACATCTCGAATGGAACCACAAATTATTTTGGCGTTATAATGCTACCTAATCAAGTAACGATAACAAGCTTCACTTCTGTTTCATATAGTTTGTATGTGCTTAACTTTTTCTGTCCTCCTGTTTGCGTTGTTTCGTCGGTATCAGGTATGATTCTTCCGCGTAATCTCCTTTCTGTATACTAAAGCCGGCCACCCACAGTATTTCTCTCTCTATCTCTTTCTGTAAGCTCTGCACACGCGACAAAGGAGTTTAATTCATTTCTAATGAATACAGAACTGTGATAGTCTTGGCCACTTGTGCCGTTGTCTATATTACAGCAGCCGACCTCTTCACTAGTACCAGTGAGTATTACAACCATGCTTCTGTATTTTCGTGCTTTTTCAGCTTTGCGCATTCTGTCTGTCTCTAGTAGTATACATTACTGACAGCTTATCATCGCCATACCACTTCACAACCAACTTCTGCGGTTCTGGGTGAGCCACCTTGGGAGGAGCTAGCCACATAGGTGAGAAAGAGAGACGCTTCGGGAGCATCCCTTACTCTACGCGGTCTGAAATACAGGTTTCGTACTTAGTAGTTGTAGAAGTACAAGCACCTTATTCCATTCTCGGTCGCTTGATATCCACCCATATCACAGTGTTGTTGCTTAGCGGCCTCCCTGCCCCTCCGCTTTAGTTGATGGCGGTGATATGGCCTTCGCTAGGTGTCTTCTGTAATGTGCATATCACTGTGTGTATATATATATATATATATATATATCCTGCCC
>MNPL01003082.1:14726-39559 GCA_002081605.1 Tropilaelaps mercedesae
CGCTGCACATAAGACATCAGGCGAGCGACAGCCCTGCACATGGTTCTCCCCCCCCCATTTACTAAAGTCAGGCTTCGAGATTGGGGTTCCTAGAGAGACAAAGCCACCGATGCTTGCTAGGATCTGGTGGAAGGAAGAATCACCGACTGCATCAAAGTAGCGACGACGCAGCGAATAACAAGCATTGGCAAAAGTCAGTTTTGAAAACGGAGAGAGGAGGAGATGCGGCAGATGGGGTCTCGCGAGCAGGTAGCTGGTGGGCGAAAGGAAATGTTCGGGCGAGGAGAACCTCGTATTTAGACAGAGTCAAAGTAAAACGGAGCTCGTGGGAGTGATCTCCCAAGGGGTGATATCTCAGCAGAGAGTGGTTTGAGGAGGAAGTAATGTATCTGTTTTGAATGAGCTAGCTTTAGGACAAGCATGAGTTTCTCCTCTCTAGTTGCTGACTAGAACAAGTATAGCGTGTGATTCACGGAGTGGCCAGGGAAAGAAGGCCGACAGAAAGCATCAAAAGGGGGTGATCAAGGTGACAGGATGGTTGTACATGAGCAAAGAATAAGCCGGTGAAGGATAGGGGGTGACTTTTAACAACGATATGATATCGGTGCAGGTGTAGGCTGGTATCTGCCTGTTTGCTGGCTCCCTGCACCTTACATGTAGACATGCTCAAACCATCATTTTTTCACACATATTTAACGATATATATATATATATATATATATATGTTTCATAATCGTATATGAACAAAACGATACCGAGGAAGAAATTGGAGGTGTCTTGCTGGCCTATTTAATGCAGACGGGAACAAAAACGTTAAAGCCAATAGAACAATCACGCAATTAAGGGAAGGCGGCAAACCAACAGGGCTAAATTGCATTTAGTATGGTTGATACTCAGTGACACACCCTCGTTAGCGCTACTAATGCTTGAACGATGTAAATAGCGACGTAATGGTTACCCACTGATGAATTAATTCATGAACGCAGTAAATAGACATCTTAAAGTTTAGAAAATAGGAACTGCGTTTGCGATATTTTAAAATCATGCAACGAAATCTACAACGGTCTACAGACGTACTTTTCCATGCATGATATGAAAATATTTATTTAAGAGAAATTGACGAATTGCTAGTTCCAAAAAACAACTATGCCTGAGCAAATGCGCTCTGTATTTTACACCTTTCCGTATTTCACCTGTATTTCACCTTACCGATCAGTAGTTTGATTTAAACTTAAAAAATGACGTTCTTGACTTGACTGCTCAACAACCTATGTATAAGCGATGTTTTTTCCAGCTGATTCCATCTTTTTCAAAGTGACTGACGATTTATTAACACTTCTTTGCGCCAATGACACGACTACTACTACTCCTTGTGTTGAGAATCTTAGATGCGTTATGATATATGTAAAAGTGCGTAATTTAAATATAGCGGTTTAATGATAATCCATTTCTAAATATTTTACTTAAAGATATAGAATTACTCGTCGTTTCCAAAAAGTATGATAGTCAGTCTTTCACCCCTATAGGCTTGACAAATAGTCATCTGTACACTGGCGTAAGACCTAGTAGAACTACACTTGTGTAAGTAATTTTTTATGTGGTTTTCTATGTATAGATCATTTTTCTTTACCATTTTAGTTATATTAAAAATGCCTAAGTGATGACGGAGTCTCAATTAACTCTTTGGTTTTGTTTCAGTCCATATGTTCATTTATTATTTCTCTTAGAACACTTTCCTGTGTTTTTATCATGCCACGCCTGCCTCTATCCATCTCTTGTGACCTTGCGTATATCTCGTTTCAGTGAGGTAAAGAAGAAAGTACTCCTGTGTTTCCACCATGTATTATATCCTGTCGGCTATATTTCATACACACATATTTATATATTTACTTTATGTATATACTTAGTCCACCCTCTCTAAGCTTCAAGGCGACGTGCCTTGTCTAGACGATATTTATCAAGTGTAGCATATATTACATAAAAGAACGGTAGGCTGCTCAGAGATACAATGCACATTCTCTACCAATACAGCGTAGTTGATAGGGTCTAAATGCGCAGCAGCCGCTAAATTGCCTCGGTTTAAATTGCCACATTAGCCAGAATCATTGGATCTTCTGCTTAATATGTTTGTTTGTCGCATTTGAGTTTCGGGAGCGAAACCTTATCATAAAATTATGGTTCAGAATTCTTCGGACGCCACAAAATTCCAATTTTAAGCTGCTTGCGACGTTCTATTGTCAGAATGCGTGTATTTTAGCAGATGATGGTAGTGCTATTAAATCATCTAGAGTTACCTTACTATTAACTATCGTATACCACTAGAACATTTCTTCCACTCGTCACTTCATTAATCTTTCTATCAATCATCCAACAGATCTACCAGTTAATTTCAATGAATAAATAGATCAAACGTGACTTTATTTTAATATGCTTATTTGTCGGTTCGGCCAGCCCGTTTGGTTTATGTTGATCTATGGTTGAAAAGCTACTGGACCAACTATTACCTTGATTTCATATCTATATTTATATATGTTTAGAGAGAGAGATTCGGATATCCTATGTATCTAAATCCTTCGTGCAGCAACCGTATCGCTGTTTCCTTATATCGTCTACTCGATAACATCACGTTAACTTTTCAGGTGAATTACGTTTACCAGTACTTAGAAACACCAACTTCTAGCAAGCATTTCTTTTTCGTCGAGATAAATAATTTGTCTAGAAAATATATTCGCAATACTGTTTTGTGTTTGCAGTGTTTGTAGGTACTTCTCTTACCTCTTTATACGTGTCGCAATGGTAGATTTACATCGTCCAGTTGTCACGTGTCTGCATATCGTCATCGTGTCTTCGTATCGTCTATAATGCTGTTGCTATGTTACGTGTAAATGCGTGTCTTCGTTACTGGTTGCGTATATCGTTGTAGTTGGTATTATATAATTTCTGGTTTCCACTTGAAGATACAGTTTGGCGTTTTCTATGCCCACTCACACTCTTAAACGCGTATCTCTGAGAGGAGATTCCCGATCTAAAGGCTTGATATGTACAAGCACATTTGCATGTCATTAATTACAACTAAATACAAAGAATGCTGCTTTCTCAAAGTCTTTGTCTTTCCTGTCTGCGTTCTTCTCAAAGCCTTCAGTGTTACTACTCTGTTTATACAGGGTTTCTTCGCCCCACGGTTTTTGATTTGTCTGTACTACGGTTAGATTTGTAATAAGATGATTCTCATGAGCGATACCTTTGAAATGCTGAGCATATTTTTTATTGACATATTGTACATACAAGCTGGTTTTTCATTACATTTTGAACGGAAAGTCTTTACTAGCATTATACGCTAATAGAGTATTAAAGCTTCCAATTATTTTACGAGTTTACTTTTTTTTCATAATTGGGTTTACTGCGAAAAAACACTGATTTGTTTCCAATCATTTTGTTCTTCATAGTCACGTGGGAAAGGATGTCCAAAAGCTTTGCTACAAGATAGGTTTTTCATAAAGCAATAATCATTAACGTAGTTTAGTTTCATCAATTGACTTTACATAAAGAAGAGAAAAGGACTACCTCTGAGATAAAAAAAAAGATTATATTTTCGTTACAATTTTTTTTTACATAAAGCTATCACCATTGTCAGAGTCATATCTAAGCTGAACAAGCTACATTTTTCAACGGAACCCCATGCTGTCAAGAATAGAGGTTACCCTCAAATTATTAATCGTCCATTTGTTCACCCGTAAGGTTTTTGGGCTTGCGCACGAAGCGCTTTGATTTGGCAAATTCGTGACTGATCTAATTCCAGAGAACGTTGGAGTCGAGCATTGACGGCCATGACTGTATTCCCGGGCCTTGATAGCCACCGAAGTCGCTGACGTTGCATGAAGTCGAGGTCTGAAATTTTACCGAAAAGCACTATCGACACGTTAATTTTAAACATATCTGGGTGCACAACTCGTCTACGTAAGTTTGTCAACAACTGAAGGTATTGTATGAAACATCGCTGCAAAGCATTCATCGTCCTCATTCTTTGTATTAAATACAGAGTAGTAGACCATTAATAATTATGAGCTACACGCAGGTAAAAAGGCTTTTTAGGTAAGTATAGTTCTAACTGATTAGTAAAGTCAACTAAAACTTACTTAGTCGACAGATTTGTTTATCATATACATGCCACAATTATATTCATTTAAAATACACAATAGAAGTTTATTGCAGGTATACCCAATATGACTATATATAACAACCTTATAAGATGTATGAGAATGTTTCTCAATAATAGAAAAAGTTGACACGTTAATATATTCACTTGTGATTAAGCTTTTTTGACTTTGTTATTGCAATGCTAATGTAGTTACGAATTGTTTAGAACACACTTGATGCCGGGTTTGATCAGTTTTAATATGCATATTTCTAGAAGATTATAGAAATAAGTTGATGTGTGCGATATTTCACTCGGCTTTAGTTCAAAATAGAACACGCGTAAGTGAAAACGTATGGAAAGTTTAATAAAAATCTATCTATATGCTACATTTTTATGCAAAAAACTAATTCAAAGGTATTTAAACCCGTTTTACTCGTTTCAGTGTAAATAGCAACCTATTCGAAAGTGTTCATTATCTAAGGCCTATTCTAATCTTAATAGATGCGGAACCAAACGACTTGTCGTCAGAGCAAATTGTCATGTAGTTAATGAACAATCGTTATATCAACGGCACATAAGCGTGTTTTTACTTTTGCAGAAAAGTTCAGCTAGTGCATGGTTTTTAATCAATGGGTGTTATTTCAGAATAAATCCAAAGAAATAATCCATACATTGTTTTTCTATCATTTCGGAATTTACCTTTTTTTGGAGATAACGAGGTTGACACCTAAAATTAGCGGCTCTGCTTCAAGCTCATGGGATTCAAACGCTTCCTTTCTCCTTTTGAAACCATCGGTGTAGTTTATCTCCATAAATTACCTTTTAGGCGTAACTTTTATTCTATCAATTCTAAACGAGGGCGGCACTCTCAATACCTAGCTACTGTGTTTCGATGACACAATAATCTGCGACTCAAGATTTCTCGCCATATGATTCAAGATATGTACCTTCATGTTGCCTTCACGTTGTGCTAAAGTTCTGCGGGTTTTAGTCGAATAAGTTGTGTGATAGCTTTTACAAAGCTCCTTCACGAATGCAGTTTCCCATTGATCCTTTCTTATGGCAGGCTTAGTGCCTCCTGGTTTATTTAGAGCTTAATATTGGAATGGATCTTGTGGCACCGGAATATCCGTTCGATATAGTTTCTCACACTAGTTATTATTCTTCCAAGTAACTTTTCCGATCTTCGGCGGCGTCAGACAATTTGATAATTATTAATATATGCCGTTCCGTTTCGCGTCCTGATGTATCAGGCCTAATTCACCCTACTTATTCTACTCAGTGCTTCAATGCCTGCTTACTCGATTGATCTTGAAGTTCATCTCATGATGCAACAAATAAAGTTACTACCTGTTCTTTCTGTGTTGACTGTTAAATAATTCTGTGCATATTAAAAATCGTTTTCTTCTTTGTTTATCAACACTTCTCTGTTTATGGATCTTATGTTTATGAGGCAAGGTACATTTGAAAGGAGAATGGTTTGCCGAAGAAGTGTGGCAGCGTTCCTTTTTTCGACGAGAAGAGCATATATTCGGACAAAAGCACCTTAAAAAATGTTTGACAATGCTGTTCTGAAGCGTTGTTTATCGTGTTTGTGGATCATCTTGCGTTGGGCACGCATGGTTGTTGTTTAAGTAACTGAAGTTGTTAAACAAAAATTTCTTGACTTTTTAACTTTAACAAAAAAGTTACTAACAGTTCAAATACTGAATGATAAAAAAGGAATTGTAATTAATATCATCCAATTAACATTGTTATAGTGAACGGATGAACCAATTCGAGTCAGCCTGCGTGGGCAGGTGAATTAACACAATACGTGGTCAGCACAAAACGCACATTTTATTGTGAGATGATAGTAATTGTTTTTTAAGTTCCACGATCAACAATCTCATGTGCAACGTAACTCATACGAGCTCCAGCTGAAATGCACATTGATATACAGTGAGCAATCTGCACAGTCTGCTGAAATCGCTGCTAATTTATTATCCCGGGTTTGAATGGAAGAATTGGTTAGAAAAATCAAACTGGAAATATTGTCTTTCGAATTTTTCCTAGCTATTTCAACGCGTCAACGATTGTAACTTATTCTTCAATTAACCTAACATGAATTTTCCGTAAAGAACCTTAAGCGCAAAGTCACAGCAGCATGAACGCAAGTCTTTATTAAGTCCTGCGTTTTTACCGTTTTGTTTTCGGCAGCATACATTTCTCTTTTGGTACGGGAATTTTTAGTGTTAACATACTTCATTCTTTTTTGCATAAGATAAGAAGGTAGCACTCTACAGGACAGAGGAATTCAGATTTTAAATCTATTATAACACTCCAATTTAACAAGACCCTAATTTATATTCATAGTATATTTTAGAGCTGAAGTAAATTTATTATTAGAGAGTCCAGACTAGGTATTAGAAATACCAACCGAAATACGTTAAACCACCTCGGGAAAAGCTGATCATGTATTACTAAACGTTTCTAAAAGAAATTTTGGAAGTTGCCCGCAATAGTTAACACTCCAAACTCTATGATGAGTAGCCACACGATGATGGATTTTTACGTGGAGAACTTTACGAAATGCACAGGCGGTTTTGAAAGCTGTCGTCTTGAAATTCAGCTACAGGTATAAAACGTTTCGTTTCATTAGCGCACTCTCCTCCGGTTCAAGCACAATTGCTGCGTATTACACAAGCTCTATTGTATCATGCAGACCTGGACTATCATATGATATATATATATATATATATATATATATATATATATATGAAACTGACTGACCTGCGTGAGGGGTGGTATTATTCCAGGCGGTGTTGCACTGGTAGCACTGGACACCGAGACGGTCGATAGTGGCAAGGAATTATTGGCTGTTGGTTGTTGTTGCTGCGATCTCAGCGAATTGAGGGGCGGCAACTGCGGCGGCATAGCCGCCAACGGAACAGGAGATGGCGGAGGCCATCGGGCATCCGGCCCTCCGAACGGAACGGAGCACAGCGCATCCGTCGATGTTGCAGACGACATTGGCGGAACTGGAGGCGGCCCAAATGGTGGCAAAGAATGATGTGAAGAAAGCAGGGGACCACCCATACTGACGCCGACGCCGCTAACTGAGGAACGAAATACCGACGACGTCTTCTTGCGTTTCTTCCATTTGGCACGCCGATTCTGGAACCACACCTGGAAGTTCAGAAGCAGCCGCGAAGAGGTTAGCCCCGAGAAAATGTTAATAACGTATTGCGTACAAATGCAGTATCGACGATAACACCTAAAACGCTCTCTAAAAATAAGCTGGTGCACCCTGAGTTGTAACCTCTATTTATATTAGTGAAGTAGTAAATTTTTCAGCAAGTAATCAGTTGTTTGAGTCAACCTGTCGGTCACAAATTTCTGAGCTCTGTAAAAATAACTGACAACCGTGCCATTTGGTACTGAGATGCTGCAGAGATAGTGCTTAAGTATTTCCGACTACCAAATGCAACCACAGAGCTAACGAATAATTAAATTTTACAGCTTTGAATATAGGTTTTTGCTGACATGTTCGTCCAGGTAATCTAGCGGGGTTGTGCACACCCCAGATTTTGCGTTTTTGTTATACGAAGAACAGTGTCACTCAGGCGGCTCAATTTTCAATCAAGCATAGCAGTCCGAGAAAGCTGTCGGCAAGAAGAAATAAGACCCTAGAACAAGAGGAAAGGAGACGCCTCTGCACTCGTGTTTGAATTTAACTTCCCTAACGCTCCGGCGGCACCTTCAAGTCATTACAAACCGTGCGACGCCCTTTTGCTCCGCTAGCGCTTGTTCTCTGTTATGGCGTGTTTAACAGATCTTGCTTGCAGTCTAGCGGGCGAGGGTAAAAATTATATGAGTAGTAGATGTTTAAACGATATCAAAGCTGACGTAGAGGAGACGAACCGATCCACCTGCCATTGATAGCGGCTGCCAAAATATTTCAGAAAATCAGGAGACCTTTATGGTTGTGAGCAATTTAAAAAACGAAGTGTTGCGTACTGCTTCGCTCCATGGACACAATTTCTCTTACATTTTTTAAGACTTACTCAGCGCAGAAAAGAACGTATCACCTCGCCCCCAAGAGGCCCTTCTTCTACAGTCATATTCAACAAAATATCTCGGCACATACCGCAGTGTGTCGCTTCCTAAGGCCCTTCAGATGACACAGTCGAGCCCGGTGGCCTGGTGCATTCACATGCGCCTTGCGACCGGAGGAGACAGGTGTGCGGGTTCGATCCCCGCCATTGTATATTTACATTTATGGGATCTGTCTTACGAAGTAATGCAAAAAGCGCTACCGTATACGTCAAATGTTTCCGATGGTTAGCTCTAAAAGTATTAGATGACACAGCTCCGGTGTCTTGAATGGACTCTGCAAAAAAGAGTATTTGTCTGGGATTCCCAGAATAAGAGTTCAATGAATGACAACAAACGAGGTGTTTTGTTGTCCAGGCGATCTATTCCGGAACCTCCCAGTAGTCATGTGACTCGTTCGAAAGTTGAAAATCGACAGAATTTTCGCCTTCAACCTACCTCTCGCAGGCAAAATGTCCGCATGACAGGGGTCGCACCTCACCACCTCAGAGAACGAGTCACGGTACACCGCGGACCTACAGTCATCCCATGGAGTCGTACATTCCCGTTTGGGCCTGCCTTTCGCCTGCCTTCATAATGGAGAAACATTGGATCCATGCTGGCAGAGGGACAATCTCTCACCTAGGACCGTTGCGGTGGCAACACCGATTCAAAATAATAGGCTCACGTTAATAGTGGTGGTTCAGGTGTAAATATTGTAAATAAAAACGGTCATGTGGAATTAGGGCATCCCTTTAAATTTATACTCCTTAATGCTAAATCGATTGCTAAGGCCGGAAAATGTGGCAATCTGACTCCCTCCTCCACAATACTGACATTATTGTGATCAAGTAGAAAAGGTTACATGTAGGTGTCTCGGATATGAAGTTATCGTTGGGTAAACGTCACTGGGTGTTCAGATGTGATAGGGTTTTAAAAGGTAGTGGTGCCTCAATATTAGTTAAGAAGTCTGCAATTTGCTATTCCGTAGCTGTATTGGTCTGCTATTATGCATCCGACGCTGCTAATGCTCTGGCACATACTGATCGAATGTTAAGTTTTCGGAGCTTTTTTACTTCTCATGTGACATAGCAGAATTAATATTGATTTGAATTTTCACCTTCCGGCTTTAACTGGTCGTGTATTGCCGTCAGTGATGATTCGACCAAAGAAGCTACCATTGTAAAGTCCGTACAGCTTTCTTAATATATGGATGATACTGCGCGTGCTTTGAGATCGAACCTTGGCAATCCAAGCAGTGTCAGAAATTCTATATTGCGTCCCTCCGTGGGGATTCCCTGAGTGTAGGTTGTCTACTCAGCTGATTGCTCGCGGTTAGCATAGCCAGAGGTTCTGTGCAGTAGTGCACAATCAATCATTGAGAAACTATGCTGCTGCGGCGTCGGCGTGCATCAATCTGTACCTACTACACAGCGTGCTGGGCGGTAGCTGGCTGGCGAGTTTAGCTGTGCGACAGCTGTGAGTTGCGTTTCTCAAAGGTAGCTGCTGTATCTGCGAATCGGTTTATTCCTTTTTGCGGTGAGCACGTTCCTGTAGGTAAGCGATTCGCCATCAATAGTTAACATTAGTTATTTGACCCGTCTTGAAACACGGACCAAGGACGCGCGCCAATGGCACGCGAGTCATTGTGTTTTGCCACCCGAAGGCGAAGTCAAATGCAAACGTATTGTTATTTGTGGTTGTTCCATGATTTCACAACCAGCTACTCATGCTTTCTGACATTTGTAGGCTGCAAGCGTGATGTTTGAGACCCGAAATATGGTGACCTGTGCCTAGTCAAGATTAATCTTGCTCTTGCTTCAACCCTTCCCTTGCTGTTAACCTTTCGATAATTAGGTTACCTGTGTGTTCCAACTACAGAGCAATCACATTTGACGTCCCAATCGAATTAATGACTAGGATCGCTGCACTGATCATGCGTTGGTTTAGAGATTTTTATAAGGGTGACTGCGAGTCGATTGAAATGAATTCACTCATTGCAAATTGGACCAGATTATTTGGTGATGCGGGTTGTATGTTCAGTCATCTCATTGACTACTTGCGCCATTTGATCACTTGTTTTGCTCCTGGTTCCCTCAGCAAATATCATCACAAGGAACTGCGTGATTATTAATTTTTGTAAAGGAATAAGTCAACTTTTGCCCCTACACTCATCTAAAAATCTCAGCTGCATAAAGCGTCACGACGACTTCGCATCCTAGAATAATCTGCACTTTCCTTCACGAACTAATTCAGTACAGGCAGACTTCAAATAAAAATTTATTTAATATTAAAAGTTGGAGTTTCATTTGGCCCTGAGAGCGGCAATTCTGTTTTTAGATGACGAGTTTACTCCTACTATATATGAATCCTCAACGGCAGCAAAACATTACGACGTTATAAAAGCACACGGTGTATTTACAGATTGAGCAATACTATTTGTTGTGTTCGGAATAATGACTATTTTGTTATTCAAAAAACTCAAGTTTTATTGTAGGGCTGCACTTTTCAAAGCAAAAGCTGATTAGAGTTCTTGTAAGTCTAGTATCCATCACAAGAGTTAACCATACCTTTAATGTAAGTTCATATGGAAAAATAAAATAAACGGCAGCGTACCTCCTTTTATTGTTGCTGCAAAGCTGGATCTGGAAAGCTATCGAAAAATATAGATCTGAAAAGTATCTTAATATGAAGTGTAACCTTGTAAGTGATAATGTTTTTCGCATATTGGTAGATTCATAAAAGGTATTTCTGTCAAGAAGCAGAAACTAATTTTGCTTTCCTATAATGAATCACGTTCATTTAGATTCTTTGTAATTTTTTCTCAAGCTTTGTCCAGCGAATTATAATGAGGTCATTAAATAAACCATATATAGGCTGTACGAGCTTAGGACAGCTCTACTTTCATAACTTCATTGTCCGCCATCCAGCGGTCGTATTTAAGGGAACTGGGGGTTATCTAGTGATCGGAAGGACTGCTCACAGCAAGACTCCACCCATATCCCAATATTTACGCTAGCAACAACTATTTCTTCAGCTCCCTGTATTTTGATAATACGCCGGCAAGCCTGAAGTCAGCAAGACATTGATGAGCGAAACAATATCCTTCACTTTGGTTGCTCTCTTCCTATGACCAACAATTTATCCCCAATTCCCAACGTTTCGTTTGTCACTATTTGGTTGATAATGCCTGCTCCTACAAAGCTTTCCTGTACCTTAAATTTGCGGTGGAGCTGGCATAGAAAAAATTCTCAGTGAAGGAAAAGAGAGCACGATAGGTGGAAGGAGAATGCTTTAATTTTGTATCTCGGCTGTGAGACAGCTTCTCAAAGTTCACCCGTCGAGTGATCTAGGGGCAAAAGTATTCAGGTTCTGCCAGCATGATCGACATCGTTGATTGAAAGAAGCTTTCGGACCAAACCGATGGATAGATGAAGAAAGAGAAGGAGGAAAAGTTGAAGGTACGTAAAAAAGAAGCTTGTCTAAGCTATATGTTAAATATAAAGATAAGTTTGTATTTGATGTTATAAATGGTGACAAAAAAATAATATAAGGTCGTCAAAACTACAGTCGTCATGACAAAATAGATGAGATGTATGACTGGCCAATCATGTTGTTCAAGGTGCTTGTGGAATTTATCTTAATACTACAGAATTCAGAAAAAAGAACCGTCCATCATGTTTGTGTTTTGTTAGATAATATTCCAAATAAGGCAAAAGAACATAGAACATTTCGTCAGCTGCTCTAAAATTGATTTTTGCCCCTCCATCGAAAGCAACAATCGAGGACAATTTGAACCGCAGACCAAATCAGCTGCTACCAACAATACACACTAATATTGACTGAAATATTCCAGGCATTCTTCAGGTATATGAGGCTTTCTATGTTGACGAGATGTGAATTGAACGTATCTACCAAGATGCGCTAGAAGCCGTTGGGAAACCGAATGAATTTGGGAGAACGGTAGCTGTCTCTGGTTGTTGGGTGATATAAAAGGAGGCGTGTATCGGTGACTAACATGATCGTCGTCATGTGGTGATGTTAGTAGTGGTGTTGTAGGAATTTAATAAAGCGATCACACGTGTCCATGGGGTCACGCGACCCGTTGCCCGGCCTCACATGCCCCAATGGCAGGTCGACGCATGTGAAGCGTTCGACCGACACGTGCTCACAAATCTCTCACTCGGCAACCCCCCTCATCTCTACAAGCTAGACTTACTAGCGAAATCTTCTCAATCTGGACGAGCTAGGGCGATGCTGTGCACTGCAGGTGGTGATGCCTCGACGAAAAAGCCGTCGAAATGTGATGTATGCGCTGAACTAAGACATCGCATTGCAACGAATATCAGCAAGCAATATCGGTTAGTTGTTTTCCGGATATGGGGGATGGATCGCATGGGAAGAATCACGCGACTCACATACTCACGTGTCAAATTCTCAGCTATGGCTAACGGGCGAATTGTGTTCCATCAGAAGCAGTAAGCGCAGAAGAAAGAGTGCTACCTAAATTGAGTGGAATACCTTCAATTAACTTTCTTTGATACCTTTCTTTGATGCGCCGGAGCCACAAGGAGGTGTAGGTGTAGTATATAATACCTAGCTCGCGAAACAAAGCCATTGGTATATTAGGACAATATACTACATAAGGGCGACACGTCGTGTGTATTGGGCAGAGAAGCATGTAGACGCCATGTGTGGCGCGCGTTTAGCAAGAGAACAAGAGAAAGACACACAAGAAATGGGACACATACATTCCACGTCATTAGTCCGATTGAAGGTTATATGAGCGATTAATGCCACTTTACAGTTTATTTTTTATTCACATCTTTAACTTATAAAACGTTAATTTTAAACGAATGGACCTTGCGTCGTGTTTTCTGAACTTGCTAGCCCATTGTATCTCGTGCACCAATTAACCGATAGTCAGTTATCTGAAAAATCTTAAGGGCTTTTCGGATGATCGAAAATAAGCTTATTAAAACGTTGTCTCACGAGATCATAAAGATTCATTTTTTATAAAACCATAAAGGTTTACTTTCGTTCGGTATCATTGCTTATATTTTACCTCCCCTCCCTTGGTTCTAGCTGGAATTCTAAGGGTCCTGAAAGGGCGCTTATAGAGCGGTTTTATTTATGTACAGGTATGCCATAGTATTACGATTGGAAAGGCGGAAGAGAGAAAGGGAAATTGCTAGGATCTGAGAAAGAGAGCCCAAACGAAATTTTTATCTAAATCGGATGCAGGTACAGAAATATAGAAAAATAGAATATTGATATATGAAAAAGTCAAATAAAAGAACGGCAATGTCATTGGTCGATAATAAAACTTTCGTCATAAATGCTATCGGATCTTCATACTATATATGCACTGTAGATGCCCGCTCAAATAATATAAATTGCTTTATTTGCATCGGTCGAATTTGCGACTTTCGAAGTTTCACAAGCTTCAAAAATGCTGTGTCCGATACAACAAAACGTTTTCAATGAAATAATTTCGCAATCGAAATGAAAAAATATACCTTATTATTAGTTTTTTGTTTTATTTTTACGCGTATTAAAGCTTTCTGTACACTTGCTAAGTGTTAATGATTCTAGCAGAATTACTCCTTCAAGTAGATTATCTATGATCATCTTATTTGATTGGCTACTTGCTGCATATTCAAATTCTGGAGGCGCATAGGTAGTGCACCGTCTTGCCAGTCTCAGGATTTTGAATCGATCTCAAGCTAGAGTTTAATGATTTAGTAAAGTCTATTGAGCCATTGAATAAGCTCGCCTGATCTGGTTCACTAACTTTTAGATACAAGGGCCAGTTTTTAATTTTATTATTTGTTCCAAACCGAAATTGGTCTAGCAGCGTTAGATTGTCGTAGACTATGCCGCGCGCACTCGTATGATTTGGAAAGTTCAAAAATCAGAGTTAGTCAATTGAAGACTACATATGCATAGGTAAAATACAAAACGAGAAACGTCAATTTATATGCAATCCGGCTAAAGACACATATCAATGCCAGCTTTAACCAGCTAGGATATTTATATATATTAAATATAGTAAGAGAAGTTTATGAAGCGGTAAATGCCCCTTAATAAAGTTAATAGGAACACATTTAGTATTACCTTGTAAAATAAGATCCGTGAGTGTGTCGACCTTCCGTAGAATCAATTAGTGCACTTAGGCACAATTGCAGGCATGTAATGTGTTTTACCTATCTATATGCGAGAGCACTGGTAAACGTGCCCGTACCCAAAAACCTTTCGAATTGGAATCGAGTTGGATAATGTGCTGCACATAAGCGTGGCCCAGACATATTCGGCCAACAACAACAGAAATGTGGAGAAGTGATCAATGTTTTCGTTAAAAACCTCGTTCAAGAGGGGGCCAGCTATATATCTGTTAGTCTCGTCATGCCAGAACCCAATGCTCATTAAGCTTAGCTTGAATCGCTCTAAAAATAAAAGCTATTTAGTACAAATTCCGAATATTTTCTTATTCTCACTATAATGATCGCAGAAAATATATTCACATTGTGGTCCATGACGAACTCGCAGAACATGTTCTGGTAAAAACAGCGTAGTACAGCCTTTTCATATATTGTAAAGGAAAGAAAGAGGCTGACTTGATAAATCTAATGATACAACGTAACTAGCATTCATCATGATTTCTGATCATCCCATAATTTCCCATGATTGAATTCACTTATTTCATAAAAAAACTCTTGTAGGCCGTTTTGAACTAGGCGATGCTTCAGTTTGTCCTTAGCGCAAACGCATGCTCAGGAACCATAAAGGATGGCTGTGATGTATATTCTATTTGTTTTGTAATGTAGTACAGTGACTGCTATTATTACGGCACGGTTAAATGGAGCAATGCACGTGATATTTTTGATTCTCGATGTCCCAAATCGAAAATATTCTTAATACAGCTACTTCGTTATGCGCACCACCCCACTTTACAAGTGAATTATAATGCTATACTTTTTGCAAGCGATATTTTCCAAGCGCTATAAAACATATCTTGACTCTATGGCTGCAAGAACTGAAAAGGGAATGTCGATTTCAAGGTAGAAGAATCTTGCGGTTATTTGAGCGCATTTTATGCTTTTGCAGCTCAGTGAAAGTTTATCACAAATCTTGTGGTATTCTGACTATTTTTGAGCCGTCGATGTTCAACTTGAATAGATACTTTGTAATTATCTGACATTTACATGATTTCCAAATTCTGCGCGCGCCCGATGTAACACTGCGCAAATATACAGCTAACGTTAAACCGTAATGTAATAAATGACATAAACAGAAAACCTAAAATGAAGGGGAATTTGAGAGGCGGGTTCTCAAAGTCAATGACCAACGTTTAAAATATGTGTAAGCCTTCTTCTCTTCCACCCATAAAAGCTGGATTGGCCTATGTTTTTTAAGCTAATTGGTATCTTTCACGTATCAATACAAGGGTCACCGAAATCCAGCTTTCTTGTTAAAAAGTCATGGTTTAATTGAAGGGCCGATCGTTTAACTGTACTAGCTTTCACCAGTCTCAAAAAGCGAAAACGAAAAATAAGAACTCCTCCTGATGCAAAGACTCAGTTATATGGTTGGTTGTATAGGCTGTGATCAGGGGCTGAAGCACTTCGGCGTGATGTAGGGATCTGAGGTAAGGTGACATAGAAAGCACATTTATATGATGATGTGACGGAGTGAGAAAATGAGCACCATCTACTGTATCAAGCAATGCACTAGCTGGTTGGGGCGACCGGAAGCCAGAAGTCGGCTGACCGAAGTTGCCGTGGTTGAGCAAGACATACGCTATCAGGGTAGAAGTATGAAGCGGCCCAGTGCCAACGAGAGTGATTCGCAAGCGGCTCGACAGACCGATCGAGCCCCCAGGGACACCGCATGGGTAAAGTTTTGGGCAACGCGAAGCGCAAGCATACAGACACAGCCAGAGGGGAAAGGTGGTGAACAAGACCATGTATTTAGGGTTCCAAACAGATCTAGCCAGGGTAGCTAGTCAAGGAATGACAGCAGGTAGAGAAATTTGGTCGCAGTACATTGGCCAAGATAGTGACGGAGAAAAAGGAGCGGTTAATGGTGTCTCTGGTTCTATTTGGATGGGAGGGGAGAGGGGCGGGAGGTTTGCGCGAGTAGGAACGGGGGACCACCTCGAGGGAACTGACGAGGCGATGCGACGACGAAAAGTCGCGCTCAACGAAAACTAGGGGCTGCAAATAGCGAGCTTCGCAGTCAAGCAACCGTCTACGGGCAAGAAGTGGCGAAATACTAGGTCGCTCAAGCAGGTTGGCATATGAGCGAAGCGGAAACTAAAAAAGTAGAGAAATAGTGGTTTTATCCAAGCTGAAACGGATGAAATGGCGAAGAATGCAACGCGTTTGACTACGTCGAAAGTAAGCATAAATATGTCGGTACCCCCTTACGAACAAAAAGTAAGGGAAAACAGAACTAATAAAATCTATTTAGACATTATGGGCAAAGTAATTGCCAAAAATATTCTGAGAAAAAGAATAGGCAGTGGTGAAAAAAATATGGTCTTATGAGCTCGGAGCCAATGAATCTCACGTTAAATATGGACTTGGAGATAATGTAAAGTGGTATTGGGAGAAAGTTTGTTTATTTTTCGTACAGTGCAAATAACGTGCTAAAATACGTTTCCTGTAAACCCAGGAGCATCTAAGCCAGTTACGCCCTAGAAGGTTATCTAAATTAGTGCTTTTGGGGATACTTCCTGTTTTAAATGAATCAACAAAGAGCCAAACAACGCAAAGAGTTACGCTGGCAGACCTTCGCGTTTCAAATGGACCGATCGGTGGATTGGAACGTGAAATTAGAACAGTAGTCACAATCTTTGCAGACAGTCACCATTAGAAATCCGTTTTTTGCCTCTAGAGCTTGTCTGGGGTATTTCAAAAAGGTGTCAAAAGACGTTACTTTGAGTCGAAAAATCTAAATTTGATTTTGAAAAAATATAACACTGTTTCGTCGCATTTCTGACGCCAGTTGAATGTGCCTTTGCGTACCCAATTTTGAATTGCGAGCTTTTTGATAGCAAAGAGAAAATGCAATTCGGCTTGTCGGTACATTGAAAGGGGTTTCTTATTCCCTGCGTTGCGATGAAGTTGAACTAGATTAGTGCAAGCAGGATGAATATTTTATTCTGCGTTCTTACTAGTAAGGCGAATCCAATTGACTCAAAAAACTAATTTTTTTTTAAAGAGTCGATATGGAGGTCAAGATGGTTGTCCACAGATTGACCTCCCTCTTTTAAAGCAAACTCCTTTTTACAAGTTATATGGTTGCGTTTCTTTAAGAGTCTGTAGAAAAACAAAAAGGACAACGATATGAACAACTGCCACAAAAATGAGCGAACGCTGAACCTGTCAGTGAGCCGGTGACTCTGCACAAATCGCGGCCCTCTCAACGTACTCCAGATGTTGTTACGGGTTATTAGGCAGGCAACCAGGCGTGCATCCTAAAGCCGTTACCTCAAGTTGCAGATGCACACCCCAGCCCAACACATTTCCGCGTTGGCTCAAGTACGACAACACACTCACAAACAAACGGCACATACACTTCCCTGTGCCACTGGAATACACTTGAACAAGAGGCTTAGCAACCGGGTAGCTTTCTTCCTAGATGCATTCTAGCTTTTAGACTAATCTATTGACTTGACAAGTCTAAAAGTTTACCTAAATATCTCTGGCCCAGCCTGAATAGTAGGTGTAACCCTTTTTGGATGGTTAAATTTTGCTTAGCAGGCCTCACAATTGGAAAATTTCAAAATATTCGCGATATTCTTATTATACTAAAAACATCGCAAAAGTCACAATATGGCCCAGATGAGAGCTTATAAATGCACCAAACTTTATTGAGTAATATTTATGGCTTAGGGTATCTCTCCAAAAATGCACTTCCAAACGGTTACATTCACGCTTTTAGTGGAACTGTCCACCCAGTGCAGCAAATATCAAATAAAACAGCCGTTCGAAACGATAAGGCTTTATAAGGTTTGCCGCTGTATCAAACATTATATCTAACGCTTAAAAATTTCGGGTTATTTGGTGATTAAATTGTGGTTGAATTATGTCATGAATGGTAACCCCACAAATAGGAAAAACATTAGTGGTAGTTGAGTAAAAATGACCGCAGTTGTTGTCAAAATCTACATCTCTTAGTAGAATCATCCTTGAATTAAAAATAGCAAATATTTAGTTTTACCCAAATATTTAACTTACAAGATTCGATATATTTGTTCATCTTATTTCTTTTACATTTTCTTTTCCTTTTTGATCACAAAGGAATACATTCGCCACCACGCGAAGTAAAACTTCCGAAGGTAGAGGGAGAGAGACAAAGAACTACATGTTGTGCTGAGTCTTTCCACTTTTGTTAGCCACAAGATATACTTAACTTCGAAATCCCTTCTTTTCCCCTATCCCCTTACTATCAAGATGCCCCAGCCAGATCTGTTACCGCTGACTCTCTGTTTCTCTCCTCTTCTGAGTTTTCCTTTTTCCTCCCTTTCATTTCTTTACTGTATTGCGTGTGCGTGTATCTGTTCAGCTCGTGACGGTCAGAAGCCCCAATAAAGGCCTTCACAAGCAAGTCCGCCTCCCTTCTACCCTGTTTTCCGCCTATCTAAAGTGCACAAGAGGAACGAGGAGAATATATTCTAGTGACAGGCATAGCCGCAGCTCTGGCACGCACATAAGACCCGAAAAACAAAGAATATTCTTGGAAGGTCCCGTGGCCTAGGTCCACTACATAGATTCTTCGTTCGGTGTATACGTTGTGCGTATGTATCGCGCACTGTTAGATACAACAGAAGAGAGAAGTTAGTCAGGTGAGCGCTGGAGAGAGGGAGCCACGCGCTAGAGGAAAAGTCTTTTACTGTTTGCGTCTGGCCTGTCTCTTGATGGCCTCTTGGGGCCACGAAGAGTGTTCCCGTGTGCAGACGCAAGTGCTTAATACCTTTGTACTCCGTCTATATCGCACTCGTTTGTGCATCGAAATCAACGGACAACGTCACTGCCAACACCCAGGTTCTCCAAATTTTTACTTAGCACAACAGATATCCTTACCCAAGGCACAGGACGTTGCGAGAACCCTTTCTCTTTGAAGAATTTTAGCAAAAAATAAACTATTTCATATATTGGCAAGACGGCGAATCCAACACATTGCTTTGCGTGATAAATTGACACTTTTTCAATAAAAATTCTAGTTTATGTCAAATGAAATTGTCATTCGCCAGAGGAAATCAACTGAAGTTAAGTTGCCAAAGCTACATGCTGTTGAATCAATGATAATAGGTATGCCTTGAAGTAAAGAAATATATAAACTCAAGTTTTGTTTGAATCATTCCCGGGTTGTTTCCAATGAGTAGGTGATGGCATCATTGCAAAATATTTTTTTATACCTTTCAGGGTTACGAATTTCATATACGAATATGCATGCCAGGTTAATTTTCCTTTTACAATTCTTATAAATATTTACAAACATGTTTATTTGGAACGAATCTTCGTCGACTTGTAGCCCCATTATTAATGTTAGACATAAATGAGTTCAATTTCATTCAAACCCACCTCTATTTAACCAAAAGGAGAGATGACTCTTAACATTTGCGTCGACATATTGCAATTGAATACCTAGATGTCATTTGCTTTTTAACGCTTTTGTTATCGAAGAAACGTAGCTTTATCGTAGATCTACGCTAAACCAGAGACATCCAATGACGGGTATGAAAACATGTACAGAAGCACCCGCACTGATGTCGGGACCCCAAGATTACTAATCAACCGCAGATTTACAAGCACCCAAGTAAGGCTTTATCTTCGTAACGCTACACTGAATTACACATGGTGCATTTTTAGAGAGGGACAACAATATTCAAATGTATACAAACATGTGTAAGTAATGAATTCCGAATAGGATGTAAACTTACGAGCCTAAGATTTAGTTATTAAAGCCCCCGGTGAACTCATCCGGGTAAAAAACATCCTACGTCCAGGCAACCTTAAGCGTAGTTATCATTTGGCTACTCCGAAGATAATTTTTCGAGTGTATTTTTCACGTAACGATTTTCCCGAGGAAGGAAGCATATGTTATATGTCATTTCTGTTCAGGTTGTATCAGCACATCCTAGTTTCCGCTGTAAGTGTCTGATGCGGAGATCTTGCGAAAACCTTTCCACATTATTTTGTAGTTCCATTCGCCGAGTAATTTCAGTTATTCAATATTATAAGTAAATTTCGGAAAGCATTGTTATCTGTTTTACTTAACTGACCGTAACCCTGCATCATGCACTGGTCAGTACGGGGTGAAACGCGTTCATCTTGTACCAGTTGTTACACGTAGGATGTACAAAATATAAAACATTTCCGACTTTTAAACATGTAAATGCTATATATATAGGACATAATATTAATAAGATTAACTATAGCATTTTCAATATACCACTCCAAGATTCACCTGATCGGTACTGAACGTAAAATATGCCGTGAACTTTCAGAATGTCGTACAGCTTTTGGGAAGTATTATGACTATCTTCGGTTGATAGATGAAATTAAAAACCGACATAGGACTTCCGCGCAACATTGAACGCTTCTCGGAATGATCCTCTTATGATGGCTCTTTAGTTCGGTTCCCTCCGACCTTCCGATAAGCAATAATCCTTTTTATGGACACTACAGACCTAACCACGGTCGAAAAATTACGTTGAATAATTTCCTTGTTTTGGCGTGACACCGCCCATAACATCGTAGCTTGCCGTAAAAGAATCGTCGGAAATAAAAAAATTGAACCAATTATAGAAACGCTTAAGAAAGGACCTAACTGTTTTTAGCAACGCTAATTCGCGTCTCTCATTTCGATCCGCCAATGGGCTGCTACGGCATGGATGAAACTGGGTCTGCCGTTCCCGAGGACGAGGCGCTCATGTCCACTGTACCAGATTTTAAACATCTCCGGATAGCCCTAACTCTATGCTTGCTCCCCACGCCGTCGTCAGAGCGACAGAGTATTTCATTATTCCTTGTTCCCGTCTACACCTCTTTAGGAATGTTCGCCGTTGCCCTCTGTGTTCATTTGTTTTTTCACAATTTTTTTGGTTAGTACCACAAAGTGCAGTTCTCAACGCCTTATGACGACACTAATATTTAATCTTAATTGAAAATATTTAACGCGTATTATTTGAACCGCAAATACTGGACAAATAAAGGAAGATGCTGACTCGATGCTATGCTTAAAATACCACGTTACCTCTAAGTTGTTTCCTTAGAGCACGTGCCTGCATATCCAAGCTCTAAAGCCATGTTGGGCGGAATCGATATCGGATTGTCACCAGCTCGGGAGGCATAGAGAGGCAGCTTGAGAGTACGGGGTTGGCAGTCATCGCGTCACATGAACCACATGTAGAACATAGCAAATATAGTGTGTGTCCTCCCTCCCCAAAACCATTCTCGAACATCTCTATACCTCGGTCATCCTGGTCTCATCCAAACAACCCGAAGCTAGCCATTATGTCTCCGGGTGTTCTTTAATGCGAAGCGTCCCGCTCCCGGCAATGGCGGCTTGAAGCTCTAGAATTTACAGATGAGGAAATATTCAGATCGGTCCAGCCCTCGCTTCTTCTCCAAGCACCTGATTACCCTTCCTGCCGGTAAACCACCGTAAGTAGCATTTCCACTTTATGTCAACAAGCAACCACCGAAAACCGGCAAAATTAGACACTACACTGGTCAACGGAAGGCACTTTCATGTCTTTCGTTTGAGTTGCGAGAAGATCAGCAGTTGAACATGAGGTCAAGGTGAACAGCGAACGTTAGGACAGCACAATGAAAGGGAAACCATTTTTAATCAGAAACATAATCGCTGTGGGGCTAATCGTAAAGATGTATTGCAAGGAAGACGAGATTAACTTCGATACATGAAAGCGGAACGGAAAACTCCGCAGGCACCAACTAGCAGACAAATGCCCTGATGGATAGAGAGAGTAAAATTAACCGTGTCTTCAGTTCAGAGTATATATTTAGATGTATCTAACTTAACAATTTAGCTGGTTGTCTTCCATAATGGTCTGCACCCTTCTCATGCATTTTTCACAGCAAGTTCGCTTTGTCTCCTTTTGTTTACATTAACTTTTATAAACAAATTCTTCCCCGTCGAAGCCATACCTATAGGGCTGCCGATGCATTTCGTCTTCTTTTACCTGTCTTACCTGGATATAAGTTGAATCACACTCAGCACAAACGACTTAGAGCAAAGGCATCAAGATTTGCTAATATGCGCAACGTGATAGCTAACTTTCTGTGTGTACAGTCGCCTCTGCATTGCGTTGCACGGTAATTAACGAACCCTCGCTCGGTCTGGGGAGGGCTCGTGGGCCCGCCCCTTCCCCAGTGAGTGCGCGCCGCAAACGTGGAGTACAGGAACGAAAGCTATCGCTGTGAGAGAGGCGGAGGTGTGGGGGTGAACGAGAACGAACGTTCGACCTGAATGGGAAGGATAGGAGAGGTCGAGAGGCAAGAAGACAACGAGAGAGAAAGGCTTGAAAAAGGGGGAGAGGCCAAAGAGAGAGAGAGAGTTGACTCCGCCCCAATCGATATCGAACAGCTCCAAACCAACCGGACGAACCAAGATGACGACAATGTCAGCGTCACCCACCGACAAATGCGAAACGGGTCTAGGAACGATACAGCTGGAAGGGTTTCTATAGAGTGACGGCAGAGATTGGTAATGCCCGACGAAGACAGAACAAGGAATAACCGATTAAGTGGATGAGCGGGCGAAGAACATTGAAAGGCGTGTGGTTAATAGGAGACACAGCGACTTCAGCTGGTGGCTAAACGATGCGATCGTCGAAATAAGAAGTAGCCCTTTTGGAGGCGCCAATGACATTAAGTGAGAACAAACTAATGAATGGTTAGTGGCGTGCTGGAGAGAACCTTGATGGACTTGTTTGCCAAGGGGTTCACGTTTGACAGGCTGGTAATGGACAGAAAAATATAAATGAAGCACTGAAGGGATATTAGTAGTTAAAGAGGCCAACCGTACATTTCAGATAGCTTGTTCTCGACTTTAATATCTGACGGAATTGAAAAAGAATAGCGTGAGAGCTATCCAAAAAGTAACGTATTAGTTAAATTAGATTTTTTCCTGATATAATCCAATGTCAACTACCTAATTTACAACTGAGCGAGCTGTGACAGTATTTACATTTAACAACAGTGACAACACCTTAGATAGTTGCCCTCTAAATGTATATATATCTTTAATAATCAATGTGATTAGTAGAGGCGTATAATAAAAATAAAAATTTGGAAGATGCATCATTCTAAACAAACACACTGGCAAAAATACTGCGAACATAATTTCCAAGTAGTAGTAAATTCCTAGTAGTAATTCTAATTATTATAAAGTAAAACTTTAGCAAGATAAACTTTATAACGAAGAGAAGAGTTATCTCTATTCTAATTTATGCTAGAAATAATTTACGTATACACCTTGTAACTCACTTTGTCACCTCTATTTCCTAGCGAGAATTTAAGCGTGGGCAAAAAAACTGGAGTTTCTTAGTAAACTACTACTACTACTACCATTGTATTATCTCTTTAATCTGATCTTAGGATTCTTTGCTGTCATAATCGAGTGATAAGTTTCGTGACCTCAAATGGATAGGTTAAAGATGTAGGGCTAGATACATTTCTGTCGCCGATGGTACTTCCTCTGTAGAAAAAGCTAACTCGCATGTTAGACAAACCATTGTTTATTGGTTTTCAGATGCGAAATCATCTGGCACAGTAATTTTTTTTATGTGACGCATTTCCTGTGTGGAGAGTGTAAATGGGAAATTGAGCCAACTTCCTGCAGGTCGAGGCGCGACGGGTCTCTAAAAGAAATCTTGAAAGTGCACATATTTGCTACACTCATACCAATTATCCGCAATGCATAGAGAATCGACTCGACCGAACGCCGGCCGCCATCTATAGACAGCATACGCATTACGTAAAAAATGTCATCATACATGACATATGAAAATACTGCACTGACAAATAACATCCTGGTCTAATTTATCAAGCAGAGGAATGAAAAAACGATTCGTACTTACCTGTACTCGTGATTCGGTGAGGCCAATTCTCATAGCGAGTTCTTCTCTCATAAAGATGTCTGGATAATGTGTTTTAGAAAAACTCCGTTCCAATTCTTGCAGTTGGCTGGGGGTGAATCGCGTCCGATGTCTTTTTTGCTTTGATGATGGTTTATCATCGCCTCCACAGCTACTGCTGATCGTTCCTGAAATGCATACATAAAATACAAAACACTTTTAAGGCAATCTTTCCTCAAATATTGTAAGTTCAAAATTATATGCCGACTTCATGACTCGTCTAGGTAGGTAGGGTTTTCCTATAAGCAAGCAATTTTCCGCTTGGCGCCTGCTGATAATGAAACTTGAAAATCAGCCATTGTTGAGACTACCACAACGACCTTTCCTGCGACTTTAGACCAGACAGATTAATTATCAACCTAGTAAATGAAGCGGTAATGCTACTGAGGTTTAAGGCATACGATTCGTGTGTTTTATATATATGTGTATATATATATATATATATATATA
>MNPL01003085.1:0-31757 GCA_002081605.1 Tropilaelaps mercedesae
ATATTTAACTGTATATATATATATATATATATATATATATATATATATACATATGTAAATTTTCTTTTGTGGACATCTGTCGTGTTTTCGATTGTAAACTTTCTGTCATCGAACATAAAGTATGTCAATGCGTTCCACCGTCTTCAAATAGTGGCATCTGTTTACTGTGTTGTGCCTATTGAAATTTTAACGATCATCAGATTGTATGATACGTTTGTAAGGGCAATGAAATACAGTTAACGCCTTGCACTTGACACACGCATGCACCCATATGCCACCTAAAAACAACAAACCACAACGAATCCACCGTTTTTGTTGAGTGTAACGTGTGCTGACACTAACAACACGGCAGACTGACAGACTCTTTTAGAGAGCATCCGAGGTACATTTGTGGCAGATGAACAATAGCGTTGAAAACTAAGATTTAATATCGATTATGCTAGGCGTGTGTGTGTTGTTTGGCGACGAGACGCACTCAGTGCGGCTGTTCCGCAAGCACGCGTGTTCAAAACTGATAGGAACGCAACGTTAGAGTCTCACGCACATGACATATGGCAACATGTTCAACTGAGACCACATGAGATATCTCGGCACGTACCGCTTAAGTCTGGATGTCGTTTTTCATTTGTCCAATGCGTGTCCACTGCTGTGGAATGATTAATCGAGTGCAGGAATCAAACACTCCCTAAGGTGCGTTTTACGTCCGGCCTGCGGGACTCAAGTCGGTACGTGTCGACGTGCCAACTCAACTAGGCTGTAGTTAACTGTGTGAGTCGTTGAATTGATCCAACCTTTAGCACAGGTGCCAGTCCTCCAGTGAATGGGGAGTTTTTACCGTTATTGGGTAGTCCCATGTGACCCACCCCAATGGACGCGAATCGATTCGAAAGTCTCTATAGGCTTTACTTGAGCCCCACTGGTAAGGGAACGAGTGAAATGAGAGAGGCTTTAGAAACCTCAGAAATGATAACGGTTTGGAAGGAAGGAAACATTGTCAAAAATGAATCATTCTATCTGCTCTAGTTGGACCAGGTTCTTCCTGAAGGACCCTATCGTCGCTCTGTTCTGTTAACAAACAGAATTTTTTCAAGCATAAATTTATTTTTTATCGCGACCTTTATTAAATTTTTAGAACCTATGGAACCTCAAATGTAGTTACCTTTTTGGGTTAATGTAGTGTCCGTAGCGGGTAAATGTATGAGGAGGTCACATCCACACCTCCTCACCTTTTGACACTGAGACATGGCCTTGTTGGTTAGTAAGAAGTGGTAAATTAATCTGGGCATACATGACTATTATAAAGCGTGTCAATAAAAGTTTAAAGTAATTTAGGTGATCTAAAAATACGTCAAGTGGTAAACACCAACTGGTGAAGAAATCAAAATTATAGAGCTTGTCTTTCTTTTACAGCTATCGATTTCGGTCCTTCGAAGTACGTGCTCTTGACAGTACAGCACTTCCTCTAAGGACGGCGATGTTGTGCATACGCCAGCAATCACGCCTACAATTCGCACGAAGTCGCTCAATATTCCGCTAGCGTTGCTATATTTCTTCTAGTGGTTCACATAATCACTTAAAATACACACACGAATTTATAAAGCACGTGCACGTAAGCCTTCAAAGCTTCGTAGTGCCCCGTCGCTTCTCTACCAGTGCCTCTCTCTAATTCTCTGTACGGAATCTGCCGTCCTCAGATAATGACGATCTATTTCTGGGTTCCGTTAAAATGGGGTCGAAGGTCCGATCGACCATAGAATTCGTAGATGGCTACGTGACAAATCAAATGAAGCCATGTAACACTCAACTGAATTGCGGTCCCAGACTACATCTACAGCATTGCCAGCCATGATATCAGCGAGACTTCATTTATATTTTTAAGGTATGCTTTTTGTAAAGGATTTGCGCTTCGCGACGAGCGACTAGTCTTATAGAACATGTGAGCGTGTTTTACTCACCATGCCTTACTTGCGAGAGAAATAAGGAGTTCCATTTAGATGTATTTCTAACCATGCAATAGCGGGTTGCAGGAGATAGTAGGCCGGACGTAATAGGATTGTCCTTCTCAGTCAAGCTACTACAACATCCCTTCAAAAGAGCATGAATCATATCCTCAAAGGTTCCCTACTTTTAGTTTGGTTCTGCTTTTAAGTTTCGATCATATAAAGAATTTTACTAATTTTATGAGTCTTCTGCAGAGGCACGAAGAATAAACCATGTCTGCATTGCTAAGGTTAGCCTAACCTGTTGTATTTTTATTGATGCCCGATTCTTGATGAGTGAAAATTAATCCAAACATTTCCTCAAAGGGTAGCTGCGGACACTCATTTCACGTGAGCTAGCGAACTACAGCCCTCATGGTAATAACAAGTGTTGGCGAAATATCGGATAGTCAGTTCTAAATGCTTATTTTTGGAACCTGATACAACAGCACAAGCATGACAATAACACCAACATGTCGACGTCGGTACGATCTGACCCTGCTAATCCAATACGTATATGTTGCCCACTAAAAGAGAATATGTACCAATTGCTACAAAGCCTTGATACGCGGAAAACTCAAAATAGAATCGCAGATCAAACCGTAGAGTGGACGAAGACCCTTGTTCCCTATAAAGAATTTAAATAGAATGCTTGGTTGGACCGCACGAAAAAAATATCTCAAAGGGTGACACTTTTTAGTCGCTGGAAAGGCTGCATTTCAACTTGTAAAAATTCTCTTTACGACTAGGAACTGATTTTTCGCCAAGGTTCGCCTCGCAGCAGGTACGCGGGCCTGTCTGCAAACGCCTGTTTACTAGATTAACTTCTCCGTCATATTATTTGTAGCCGAATCTCAGCCGTTATCCTCGACGTGCGAACACAGTGTTTGTCTGGCATAATTCGACATAACTCGTACACCGCTGGAGTGCCATTGTGGAACTCAATTGTATTTTGTCATCGTAGCAAGTAAATTGGGTCAGTAACGCAAATAGGGCTGAACTGATTGGATTGAGGTGCCTTGGTTGTGCATGCAGCGACCTAGGTTTGAATTCATGCGCAGGGATTTTCAGACGAGTGGCCACGTGTGAGCCAGACGGCCTTGTTTTCGAGACGCCCCGTTTCCCTGATCGAAACATCTGAGTTTCGATTGACTGGCTTCCAAATCCATTTTCTATTGTTATGTGGTGGGTTTGTTCTTCTGAATTTGCCCACAGAGGCGAAAGGAGGTTTTTGAAAGATCACGTAACCAACATTGGCTTTACTAGGTCTTTTGGGATCACCTGCGCCATAATGATCTAGCAGTCGAGTGGCTATGTACCAATTTATTCCCTACATATCTTCAACACATTAGTCAAGCTTTCCCCTCATAGGTGTACCCACTATATAATAAACTGGCTTATTAGAGGAAAATGCTACTGACGACCCTAACGACTCGATGTACAGGACGCCAAGCCGAATTTGAAATTTAACTTCCATTAGAGGTTTTTTCTTCCGGCCAGACGAACGCTGAGGTTATATCGGGTACGAGCCGCTAATGATGGTCAAAGTGGAAATCAGAGAAATTGTGACTAAAAAATACGCATTTATTGTCAATTGAGTCACTGTGCATTTGAAGACATTTTCGTCTACTCTGCGCGTACAACTGTAATTGGTTGTATAGAAGTAACGCCTTTAACGCAACAGACCTCAATCAACCTGTATGCCACTGAAAGATACGAACCTACCAGCAGATGGAATACGTGGGGAATGGTGCGAAACGACAACGACGATTGCATAATTCTCTCCATACGTTAAATCTCTAACTTCAACCCTCGCCAATTCGCGGCGCCTTCCATGGCTGTCAATGGGAAATCTCTCTGCTATATTTTAGATTATCATAATACGTTCACAGGGGCCCTGTAGGTAACCGAAATGACGCACATCCATGTAAAAAGAAGGGCTTTTAGGAACTTGGCCCCTTCGTAACTATCGGAAAATCGGAAAATGATTTGATAGGCTAATGAGAGACAACGATCGTCTATCTGTAGCCACCACCTCAGAGTACCGTAGAAGTACTTTTTAAGCAATATTAATGAAAAAGTGAAGTTCCTGTCGAGAGTAAATCTGAAGGGAATCCGTTGTTATTGCGTTGTGTTTCTTAGAAGATTCGCCGCTCCTTTACCACTAAGTGACAGACCCATTGATCAAATATGTATGGTCGTTTGGCTTACCTGGCAGACCACTGTGTTCCTCTTATACCTTTCCAATTTCTAAAGCTTCTTTCCACAGGGACCGTGTGCAGCAATTGCCTCAACAGAGCCTGACGAGTGGAGGGTATACCTTGTATCGCCCTATTCTTGGTGCCAGGAAACAAAGATAGTGATCTGAGAAAGAATAGGGAATTGATAATTTCAGGCTTCTTAATCATGCACAAACCCGGCTTTTCGAACTGACCCACTAAAAAATAGAGAAACTTTTGACGTCGCGTTCTGGAGCGACCACGGAAATCAAGAGCGCAAGACGAAAGCAAAATGGACCAACGACGAACACACACGTAGCTCCGACACGAAATTCACTGATCACGAATGTTTGGTCCTGCTACGTCCACCCGTCTTGTTTCAACAGCTGTAGCAGCTTTTCAAGCTAATCGAGTTCGGTCTGCCCACCGGCTTGTACCGAGTCAACCAAGCTTGTACAAATGGGATTATTTCGATCATAAAAAAAAGAAACAAAGACTTCATTGCCGTCAGACAAGAATAAGTTTACGGGCGTTACCAGCAGCGAAGGATCGAGCAATCTTACACTAGCCCTGTCCGAACTACGTTCCCGGAGGACGACTATCACCAGAAAACGGTTCCATCTCTAGGCTCTCTCTATTCAGTTACTCCATCTTGGCAAAGATAAAGGACCCAGAGAACGTTTACTCTAGGTATGCGCATTCTACAAACATCATGTAAGAGCGATCTCTAATTCTCCTATGGATAATTTATTTTTCAAGCGCACTCCTGGCAAATAACGTAATTGTGGCTTTGGTCGCTTTGGCAAAAAACAGCCTAACATGCCTTTATAAATCAAATACATCAGAAATTATCCTAATAAAGCGACAAGCATTAAAGGCGCAGCATTACACTGTGTGTGGGCTAGAGAGGTTTTATGACGGTCAAGCAGTTGACACTGAAATGACATGTGCTTGCCCCTTCGTTTGTACATTTTTTACCGTTGTTGGCTCAATATATGGAGGAGTGCAGTTAACGAACGACATAGCGAGATACACTGGCCACAATCGGTTTAATAACTTCATGATGTAGGTTCAAATCGACACACAACGTATAATCTAACGCCAGAGACTCGAGTCTGAACTTACAAATGGTTTAACAGCCACATCGTGACTCAGCCAATGTTCGTATTTTGTATTCTCCCGAGCGGAAAGCGCTTCCAAATAACATGGTCGTCGTGCGAATGGAGCTGTTCTTCCGATGGTAGCATTCATGACTTGCCCCTTAGTTCTTGTTTATTGAGGTACGTTTTTGCGCGCTTCAATCGCTGCACTGTCGCTTTTTGTTGTCTCGAGTAGCTTTTCCTATCCGACATAGTGCACCTTCCCCGGAACGATGATGATATGCAAGATTTGCCCATTGGTCGGCTCCTTCTAGCAAACACGGATTCGGCCTTCTGGCAATGAAAACAGGAGTTTTCATTGGCGTCGAGGAACGGGATGAAAAGGAGCCGGATGGTAACCGCGGAAAATACAAGCGCGGATGAGGTCTGGCTGGCGGCAAGAAATTCATGTCTTTGTGCCATATAATGCTCCCTGAGGTAATGGCATTGCTATCTCCCCTTTCTCGTAGACTGCCTTTCGTTTGCGTTGAGCCAGCTAAAGTTAGTCCGGTAGCGTCAATCGACCGCCCGAGGGAGGAAAACAGAATCTACGTTGACTTACCTATACTTACTGGTGAGCAGAGTTTCTCTATCTACCAGAGGGGCCGAGAGGAAGTTGGCTCCGCCACTGTCGACAAAGTCTACGCGGGTGGTAGCGGGCTCATGTTGTTGGTCTACGACCCTGCTCAGATGATGGCACTTTCGAAGTTGCGTTTCCGTTGTGGCAACGTCGACAGAGAGTGCGCTGGGAGCAGATTTTTTATGGGCAGGTCGTCCTGCCATTCACCTATGTTCAATATTCCGCTAGGTCCAAGGCAAGCAAAACGTGGACATGCTCAGCATATTCGTGAGCGGCTTTCCGTCGTCTATACTTAGGCTAGCGGCTTCCTCCTGACATAATCGATTAAAGCACTCCCGACGTTTCAAGTTATGGACTGCCCCGGTGGCAGTAGCGGTCTACGACGTTGTTTCGAAACGGTATCCGGCGACGCCTCTACACGGGTAATAAACAAGCAAAAAGGGAAACGCTGTAAAGCCTTTCCTATGGACCTTTCTTTTTAAAAGGCGGCAGCGGCAGAAAAAATGGGACGCGGCGATGAACGCAAACGTTAGCAAACGACTTCGGGAACTAAACACTTTCCGGTCTGCCAGGAACAAGCTAAACGTAAATCAGACGTATCATTTTGCGTTTGTTTAGAGAAAACGCCAGCACTTCGTCGCCGGAAAACATTGTTTGGTTAGACCGTCGAGGTTCACCAAAGAGGAGTACTCTGAGGAAGAATCGCTTCTAGAAGAGGACCGGCGGACCGTTGGACAGGCGTAACGTGTGTAAACGAGATTGTTCCCCGGTGGGCGTATGAGAGGCACTGGTACGCGAAAGCTGAACCGACAAGACGGCCGTAAGAAGGCTCGCAAGTATGTCTGGTCTGTGCTTCAGCCGAATGGCGGTTGTGGGCTAACCAACGCCGTCAATGTAAGAAGATAATGTCCTTGGTCGCGCTGGCTTTCAGCTTGGTCGGTTTGGGGTTGTCTTCGCACACCCGATCCGTCCTGTACAACAACGCCTTCCCCGCCTGCCCTCTAAGTCTCCCCGGAGTTGCCCGACTCTGATCAATGCAGCTCCGTTATCATGCGTATAGTAGTCCGTCCCCTGGACAGTTAAGGCCGCCCGCTGGTAGAGCCCCCAAAATTTCCCGTTGCCCTACTCTCCTCCTTGGTCGCCCTCGCGCCCCTCCGACCGCGTGGCGGTCTTCCCTGCGGAGGTTTCTGCCTCTCTCACAGAACGGAGCGACCGACGGACTGCAAAAGCCACTCGGCACCAAACCAGCCTGGTGAAGACTTTACTGGCGGCTGCAAGGTTCTTCATGCCGGAACACTCCGCCTGGAGATCTTGGCCGTTAGTTCCGTATAGAGCTATACGCTGGCACGATTTCTAGCCTCTTCGTAGCACTAGAGCGTGTGTGAGGTGCGTGGGAACAGCATCTGTTCTTCATCAAACTCCGGTGCGGTGCTTCGCCTTCCGTGTTGGCTACCAACGCAAAGAGTCGTTTCAACCATCGAGGACCAAGGAGGGTGTCTGCATTTTGGCTGTGCGTTCGAACGAGTCTGCAGTGTCAATTCAACGACGGATTTCTCCCGACTCTTCATGTGCACAATGTGAGTGAGCGTTTAGTCGCGTTCGTGACGTTCAGGCCCGAACGGACACAGGCGAGTTGGTCACAACTAACCATAACTAAGCATTAGCTAGAACAAGTCGAAGCTGTCTCGAATCGCAGTGATCAACGTCCCGAAGGGCTGAAGTCTGTTCGAAGTCCGCTGCAGATCCTACAGTGGAATTTGTTGTTGCTGGAAAACAGACGAAACTATTTGTCCAATCGGACCGCTTGATACGTTTTTGCCAACTAAGTCGTGTCTGTTACAGAGCCGTGCTGGACCGTCATCTGACGACGGGCCAGCCGAAAATACAATGTCATTATGATTATGTTCTCGTTAATCTCTATGACGTCAGTTTTTGGCTAGTAATTCCGTTTGTTGTCGGGTTCAGGGTCATCCGTACCTCTGGGTTCACTCGTGGAAAACTCAGTCCATCAAACTTCCCTTGCAAAATAGAGCTTGAGAATGTTCGAGTGGACGCGCTTGGAGCAGTTCACGTAGCAGACTGAGCGATCGCAATATTGTATAAGATGTATACGGATGAATATGAACTTATCATGAGTGTATATTTCGAGTTTGTCTATTTTGAGCTGAGTAGTGGGTGCTGTCATTTGACCGGCTGCCCTACAGTGAATCGATTCCTCGGACATGTTGCCTGCTGCTTGCGTGCAAGGGGGCCATTGACAGCTAGTTGGCGACCTTTTGAATACAAAACGGGGCGAGCTTTCTTAAAATGGTGAAATCAAGGAATGATTCACCTTTGCCATGCCATCCGGTGCTATGCATGACGTGGCCGGCCTCGTACAGACCCTGACTTGTTTCAAAGTTACGGTACGAACTTCGCTGACAATCAAAACAAACATCGCTAAGGCCTTCCAGTCGTAGCGCCAACTCACTAAACCGTTACTCGTTTGTTCGGTTCAGCTAATCCGAAGTAATGGCGTACCTGACGCCCCCTGTTTGCTGTTCGGAACTTTTGCTCCATCTGTAGACCGCCGGCCCGGAGCTGCCGGTCAGAGCAGATGAACTGTGGCGTCGTCGATAACGCCACAGAGCGTAACGCATAGTTACTCGTTTAGCAGCAGTTGGACCATATTTTCGGTAGATCCTGACCTATGCGATCCGCCCGCAGTGCCACATTGGCAACCGTCCCCTAACTAACGAACACTCGTGAGGTCCCCAGGATAAATGTATCATGGCCACGCATAAGCCAGGTGTGTTTGTGAGACAAATAGGATATTTGCTTGGCGCGTTGTAGCCCCACGACGTCCGGGGTGCCGTGACAAGACGTACAGCAACGATGTATGCCCATAAGGGTCACGTTCAGGGAACCATACGCAAGTGACAACTTTCGTCGAGAGGCAAGCAAATCCCATGAGTTCTTTCAGCGGATGGAGCTTTGTTGTTCGCAAGAGCTTTGTCGTCCTGAGCTCCTGCAACATATGCCATGCGCGCTGTGCTTACAACGCCAGATTCGTCTCGACAAATGCGTTCCGGTACAGGATCGAACGAACGGCGAAGGGCCCGCCGCACATACACATAGAGCCAAATATGATTTGCCGCCAAATGCATTGCGCCCCCACTCAACCTCCGTTTCCTACAACCGTTCCTCGTGCGATGCTGCCAGTTGGAACGCATTGTGGCCTTGAAAACATTGATTATGGCTGCGCTACGCTGGCTGCGAAAAGCGAGACACCTATCGGTGAAAGCCGGCGATTCTTGGAGAATTTCAAATCAAGCCGACCTTCTTGTTTCTGCATATCTGCCGTAGCAGGTCGTGGCCAATTGCTCGTTTGTCAAACGGAAACCCGATGGCTGTCAAGGAAGAAAACCGTAGCTTCGCTCGTTTGCCTGTACGTGGACTCGTAGACGAATTTCTCTTATGGAGCTATTTTTAGGCAGATGAACCTATTTCGGATTTGAACAGGAAGACGCTAACGATGTCTGTACGTCCAGCTCGCCGGCAGCTTCGCGACGGCCACGATTCGAGTAACCGACGGGCTATCTGCCGTCGCGACGTCGCGCTTCCCGAGCTTTTCCCACGGCGACCGTCAAAGCGGAGAGTCCGCGCCCTACCATGTCCTACGTTAATTGGAACCGAGCCGAGAAATCGCACCGCTCAACGATGGAGAAAATGGCCGACCACTAAAGCGAAAATGGGGACCCGCCACACTCCCTAACGCAGCTAATGCTTGCTCGTCGGGTAGACGAAGCAGAATATCAGATCTTGCTCACCATCATTTTTTTCTGCTGCTTTCGTGTCGGGATTTTTGCGTGGGACGTTTCTTGCGGGGCTCAGGGACACGTCGGCTAAGGTGGCCAGCCTCATCGCCGATTCATTCGCCGTTGCTAACGCCGCACCGTCACTTTCGCGAGAACGAGTTCGACATGACCAAAGCCTGCGTATTCTCTTCAGAATCTAACCCAGTTAGCTGGATAGCCAGCCAGAAGCTATTTTTTTCCGTTGGCCGCATGATTTCGCCACCGCTGAACACACAAATTCCTACTTCCGATTTGGCCAGCCGTCGATTATATTCCGGCGGATCAATCCGATATCGGACATGACATGTTCCTAGCTACGTCCTAGATATTGCTCCTGACCGACATTATCAGTTCCTCCAGGCGTTCATCGAACGGAACATTTCTACGGCCTGTGCGAACCTGCAGAAAAAAAAAGCCGGCGTTGTACGGAAAACGAAAAGCTAAACACGGCGGCAACCGAGTATGATGGCGCGTTCACGGCGTACGTCGAAATTCAATTTCTTTTATGATAGGTAATAATCGTCTAATGAGTGAAAGCCGCGATAAATGACCGATTAACGTACGATGTCACCGACTCAATTGCAGGAGCAACTATTCGAGAAGGAGTTGATCGCGCGATTGCCGGTGGAGGCGCAGTCCTGCATAGCCGGCAGGTTTGGGCTCTTGGCCTTTCCCTTCGCCATCTAGTGCCCTCACGCCTTTCCTTCAGGTGGAAATAAGTTAGGACGGCTTAGAGTAGATATGACGGGCGTGTTCGTGGCATTTTGACAGAGTCTTGTCTTCAGGTGGGCGCCTGCTGGAGCTAGGCCGCCTCTTCCAGAGTTGTTCTTCGCCGACCCCCTTCGGGGCGCGCGTGCCCCTTGAGCGGTAGGTCTTGCCCTTGCCCCCGTGGAGGGTAGGAGTGTGTCGTGTAGTGACACCGTGCGCTTGCTTGATTGGTACCTGCTAGCACAAAATGGCAGAATCGCCCTAGCCGGCAGCCTTGTTTGCAAAAGAACGGGCTGGAGTCTGAGTTTTCGACTCTGTCCTGCCCGCCGTTCACGGCCCTCGCAGATACTTGGCCTCGTACAGGAAATGGTATGTAGAAGGTTCCCGGCTTGGGCTTATCTCTACGGCCCAGCGTGGCCTCCAGAGGATACGTACTGAAAGACCAACAGCTGAAACAAAATCTTGGGTAGAACAGCGTCAGGGTTTCTCCACGGGCGCGCCGTTCGCAGACGGAAGAACGTATATTTCGAAATCTAACAACGGGCTAACTGTCCTTAGGTATTTGTGTTGAACCGAGGCCTCCTCCGGTAGCCTTTGCCGAAAATCGTACGACGCCAGGAGTTGATTCAAGGACCGTGGCGAAGGTGCATGTATACAGACCTACTTTCAGGGTAGATTTTAAAGAAGAAAATCCTATTGGGTATTGACTCGGTCGCAACGATACTCACCTTCTAATAACATATACTCGAAAGCTGCTACTGGGGGTGCGCGGCCAGCAGCGGCACTAGCGACGGGTTCAAAATATATACATGTCAAAACCAACTAGACTTCCTATGCGAGCGCAACCTTTCCATACTTTTCTCCCCATTGCTCCCTGTTTCGCCCCGTGACGTCACCGGGCGTGGTTGGTGACACCTACGAGTCTGATGACGAAGGCTAAGGGTCAACATCTTTTCGTGACCACTGTGCGTCTGACCTTTTAGTCGACAGACGCCTTGCTCGCTACATTGGCCAGACTTTGCAGAGCCCATAATAGAAGAAAAGCCCAGCTAAAAAAGGATCAAGGTGGAGTCGTGATGCGCGCGACCGAACAGGCGTACTCCTCCGTTTCGTGAACAAAGACTGAACTCTTCGGATGTTCGACGCGGCCGAAGATTCCCCACGGCTAAACAAATGTCGTGCGTCGTTCAGCTCGCGCACATTTCTCACTTAGCTTACTGACACGCACGGCTACGAGTCACCTCCGGCCCAAACGCGGTGTCGCCACCGGTGAACAGATGGACACATTTTGTCGTCCGTCGGGTTGGTTAACTTCAGGAGTGAGTTTACGACATAACGGAGTTCGCTAGTTCCTCGTTCAATTTTCCCCCTCTCTCTCTCTCACTTTCTCCCTGTTTTTTTGTTTTCTCTCTGTCCTTGTCTCCTTTCCTCGTCGTTCAGTGCGTGTCATCCATGGCCATAACAAGCCACTCTACCTAATCTCCGCTAGTTGAGGGTGTCTAGGCACCGGGGTCACGGCAGGTCTTTTTGGATACGCAATCGCCCATAGTCATAGCGAAGCGTTGCGTGCGAGTTCATTCGAGAGATTTATGTCACAGAGTTGTTCTCTCTTCGTTTCGCAAGAGTGCCCGAACGGGTCGAGCACTTCGAAACAAACGCGTCGCGTTCGAATGCATTTGCGGATATCACCTTTTCATCAGTGTCATCCGAAGGGGTGGAAATCCGTTTTTTTTTATGCCTTTTTTAGAAGTGTTTTTCTCCGGACGACGTCATTAACGGTGTTTCCCCGCTGTTCGGCGGCAGCTGAGTGTGGCAATGAATAATGCACTCTGCTAACGACGGAGTCAACACTGCTCGAATGTCTTGACTGTTGCTGCTGCTGTGCGACATCTCGAGTCAGACAAATTTTTTTCTAATCACCCCCTACGCCCGTGTCGAGAAGTGCGAACGATGCGGGAGCGGTTTTCCCCCCTCAACTAACGAGTTGTTGCGATTTTCTGTTTCGCTATTTGCTGTTCTCGCTGTTGCCACCTGCCTGATCCGCTGTGGCCGTCAAGCAGGTCCCAATATCGGAAGGACGGTCAAGGACGTCGACGCCAGCAGCAGCAGCAGCAGCAGCAACAGCAGCAGCAGCAGCAGCACTGAGCGACTGTACCGGCCGTGGCGAACGTGAGCCAAAATGAGTGGGCGACCATTGGACTTCCGCACGGACTGCATACTCACGCCCAACTCAAGGCGGCGCGAGTCCCGCCGGAAGCTGAGCGTCTTGTCTCGGCTATCGATGCTTCACTCGAAGAAGCAGGTGGCTAACGCAGTAGCCTGTCTCGGCTTCGCCTTCCTCATGCTCTACATTCTGCAGGTGGGTATTGCCCGTGCTTTCTTCGAAGCACAAATAGGTACATACGAAGCGGCGAGCAAACGACGGAAGACCGAGAGCAACTAGGGAAAGGATAGACCTCTTTCGCATGCAATGTGGAGTAGAATTACAGTGAGGAGCTAGCACGAGGTACGGCGCTATGAAACTTGATTAAACACATTGGCTCAGTGTGGCTCCTCCATTATTTACGCTTAATTGGCGCGTAACGACCCCCAACGGTCTACCCGTATTCTCTGCGAGGCAAAGCACGCAGACGCAAGAGAAAACGTGCGCATGTGTGTGTGTGTGTGTGTATGTTATTGCCACTCCCCAACAGCGTTCTTCACTGTCTGTCTATACAGCCCACGGGCTAGACGAAGCAACGAGCCTTAAGTAATATCAGCGGTTATTTATAGCACTCCTACGCGCCGAGAGCGCAAAAGTCAGATCATGGCTATATCGTCTGACCCACTCTCGCCGGCAGGCAGGTGGGCGTTATTCCTCCGTAGGTGTGCCTGAAGGATGTTCTTCTAACAAGTGTATTCATCTTTTCTCCCACGCATCTCGTGCAGGTGATCATGTCGTTTGTCAAGCACTCATCGGGGACCGGTGTCGCTGTCCTTGCGATAACCCTCGTCTTGTCGGTGCTGCTGCTGCCCGAAGACCCTTTCTACCCGCCGCTGAAGTACGGCTGGCGGGTATTCACCGGCCTAACGATCTTCTGCAGCCTGTGTAATCTCTACGCACTCCTGTTTATCCACAAGGTGGATACGTACTCGCGGGACGTGCGTAGCCTGTTTCCACAGAGCAGCCAGGCTGTCAGCCCGAGGACGGAGTACGGAGTAGACTGTGATCCGATCACGTGGAAGAAGATCTACATGCATCTAGACATCTTTGCTGTTGCGCATCTCGTCGGCTGCGCCTTCAAGGCCATCATCTTTCGGCAGTATGAAATCCTCTGGACGTATAGTCTCGCGTGGGAGCTAACCGAGTACTGCTTCGTGCATCTCCTCCCGAACTTTGCCGAGTGCTGGTGGGACCGCATCCTTCTCGACGTCGTCATCTGCAATGGGCTGGGCTACTATATCGGCATACAGTTCTGCAAAATGAATAGCTTGCCCATGTTCGACTGGCACTCGACTGACGTAAGCCGAAAACTTATGACGTTTTGTTGTGTATCGAGACAGACGCCTTCGGCCAGCTCCGCCGCCGGCGAAGATGGCTCAGAGGGACGAGACGGTCGCGATCGGAGTCGAGACGTCAAAGCGAGAGTCAGCGAGTCCGCAAATCTACCCAACTCCACCGTCAGTTCCACCGCTTCGTCGAAGCCTATGGAATCCCTCGGAAGTCCGAGTATGAGCCTCGCCGTGGCGATCTTCGTCGGCCTGTCTGTAGGCCAAGTATCGGAGCTGAACACGTTTTTGTACAAGCACTTCTTCAACATCCCGCCGCACACACATTTGATGGCGGCCCGAACGACGCTCTGCGCCGTTATACCCATCCCTCTAATTGCCAATCTCTTCGCCATGACGCGCGGTCCGTACACCCTCACGACGCATTCGAAAGCGGTGTTACTGCTGACCGCCACTGATACGTTGTTCTCTATGAAGTTCGGCGTCATGACGTTTCCGACGCTTGATCTTCTCATGGTCTCGCTATGGGTGGTGGCCATGGCCCTGCTGACCGTGGCCTGCATTGTTCTTCGTAGTATACGAGCAGTATTTTGCCGGGAGGCCTGTAGCTCTCACTCGAGGGCAACGCCGGTCGCCACCCGCTGCAAAATCACCTAAGGTCCGTCTAGGCCAGACTAAGGTTGCTATTACACTAAACTAGAATTTCAAGAAAAGTTGAGCGACGGTTATTATAATCAATATAACTATCTCGTTGGTTCGGTGACGCTAGCGACTCGACAAGAGTGAACTTGCTGAGTTCAATTACTGTAATACTTCGAGCAGCATACACACGAATTGGTAACTTCATTAAGTTACCGATTCGTGTGTATGTTGGAAGTATATGAAGGAAGCGTATGTAGAAAATGTCGCATCATTGTCGCATTGGTCCTGATTCGCAATGAGGCGACGCTTCTCGTGTAGACGAGCTGGCCGTTGAGCTGGCGCCTTGCTAACGCCGCGCTAACATTGGATGTTCCAGCTTTCCCTAATTCTTGCTTATCTATCTCCATCTTCGTTTTTTTTCTTTGTCCTTTTGCTGTACCACGCACTGTTATCATTATTTTGAATCCGTTTATCGGCTCGAAATGGCACCGGTCATGCAGCCGTCCGATGTATTGGCATTGGCGAACGACAATGCGACAGGCCCCAGATGAAATACGTACAGCTGGAAACACGTATACAGCTGTGTAGAACGCAAATGTAAATGGATAATTATCGGCATATTTCGGTTCAGATATCGCTGTCTCATCGTTTAGATTCGCACACACACACACACGATCGCACACACACGTTCACGCACACACACACAAAAACGTCATTGCCGGGCACCTGTAAATATCGCTCTTCTGAGAGAGGTAACGATTGTGTATTCCCTCAAGCGTATTTTTATGTGAAGCTACTGCGAAAATTGATGCTGGCGAGCAACACGCACGAGATATCTAGTGAGAGACGAGGACGACAGGCTAGCTAAATACTATTTTGATTGTCCTACTTTCGGCTGCTGTATAGAAAACACAACGACACCAGAAGACGAACGCAGTTTACAAAACATTCATAGCCGAAATACACAAATATATAAACATATGTACACCGATTCACTCACAGACAGACACACGCACACATGCGCGTAGAAGTACGTTAGTAACTAGCGCCGACACACTTCGTCTTGTATCCTTCTTCGGGTAGGATTTTCCCTCAAAGTGTACATAAAATGAATCCATAATATCTATAACAACGGCAATTACAACTAATGCTAACACTAGGAAAAAATAATCAATGACCAGTGATAATGACAGTAACATTGCAATGTTATAATTACACAGCAACCGTGAGAGAGAGAGAGAGAGAGAGAGTGTGTGTAAGGAGAAGACAGAGTGGGAGAGAGAGTGCATCTCCTAAACTCGAGACCAACTACGAAAAATCACGAAAACAAGAGCGGGAAACCTGCGCGTGGAGGACGGACCACCTCAGTTTCACTCAGTAGCCTACCACGACGCCATAATAACTTCATTATCTAAACTAAACAGGAAGGTAATAAGTAGACTTGACGTAGAAGATGCTGAAACAGGAAGGCCCACGCTGGAGGTAGGAGGGTACCCTACTGGCTCTCTCCGACGGGAATACGCCAGTGAAGGCTCTAGTTCTGTCAAGTGAGAACTATAGGTGAATAAATGACAACCACTGGAAACGGAATACCTCATTCATCGAGTGGCAGTCTCATGTTGCCCAGGGGGGGTTAGGAACGGCTGTTTCGACGAATGTGAACGAAATGTAAAATGGATACGCAAACAAACATGCACATCGTCGAGTAGTCGACCGTTCGTCAATAATGGCTTGGAGGAAGGGGTACGGAAGCAAAACTGAAAAAGAATCATAAACGCGACATGTTTTTGAAGTGCACTGTATGTTTATTCATTATGATTGCTAACTATTAGATGGTAAGGCTAAATATCTGCAGGCTATGCTGTTGGTCAGGTGTCGTGTACGATACACTGTCTATCTGGCAGAAACAATATTTATGCAGTGGGACCTCTACATCTCTAGCCTTTCATGTGTCGTGTCCCGAACTTGCTTGTTTGAGCGTTTACCCTAGTTTCCACCGTAGGACGTCTACTGTGTTGAAGCAACGCGCGACTGAAATTGTGCCACGGGCCTACGCGGCTGAAGGTTCGCACTGAACTTGACCGAGGCCGACGAAGCGAAAATGACGAGTTTCTGGTACGGTTTCCTAGTGTAAGTGAGAAAATCGCTTTATTTTCAAGAATTTTCCTCGGCTAAGGGTAAGTTTGAACTTAGAGGTCAATGTTATGGAATTCGTGCGCCCGTGACATCATCGAGAGTCAATTGCGCACTGCCCGAACGGACAGGGTTTCAGTGGTCAGAGGTGGCGGGTGCCCTGATATTGTCTTCTGCTGATGCTCTAACTAGCGGGAGCCCAACGGCCATACAGAAACGGGATGGGCAGACAATCGGGACAACAGAGCACAAACGCTCTACTTTCTGAGCGGCGTAGCCGTCGACTATGTCCTACCGAAGCAACCTTGGTTCATCTCTTTTTGCCTGCCCCCGAGGGCACGCGGACACCCCTAGGCAAAAAATTGCTCTCATTACTGACCCACAGCACTATAGAAGAATTCTAGGGAAAAATGAAAAATTGATAAATGTGATAATTTTCACCAAGGTCATAAGGGCTTTTGGAAAGGTAAATGCATTTTTCCGATGCATGCATATCTAGATATACACACACATACACACACATATGTGTGCGTGTGTTTGTGTACACACGATATGTTTCATTCGCTTGTATAATCAATATCGAGTCAACATTGTTAGCTCTACTAATTTTTAATTACCGAAAGGCTATCTAGAAGACACCAAATGGAACGGCAGTAAGTAACGAAACTTAGTGTTATATATGTATGATAGTCATAAAAAAATGTTATCAGTGTCAAAAAGTGTGTATGCCTTTCTTGCTCGTTCTTAGATCTAGGAGTAACTTTATATATTCGACAATAAATAGCTTCCCTTCTTTATTCTTTTATCTCATGCGGTCAACTAAACGTGTATTAGACCTCACTTCGAGATCGATAAATTGTCATTTATTGGTATATTGGTTGTGGCTTATTATTATGATACAGTTGGTAGAGGGCCAGCTCCTAGGTCAGTTTATTACGTTCGTATTTCAAAGAATTTACTAAATCTACCATCTGTCGGGCTTTCGAAATTGCTAATTGCTACTTGTAATATACAAAATGAAAGGATTTGCCTTTTCGCCTTTCTATTAATGTCAGTCAAGAAATTAATCAATCGGCATGTCGCTGTGTCAATCAAACTAGTCAGCTGATTCGAAGGAAACTGCAGTGGACAGGTTTTATCAGTTTGCTTTGTTTTTCTTTTAATGGTTTGCCACCATAAAACTCTTCCAACTGAGTTAATTTGAAAGGTCATTGATTTAAAATCACAAACGGTGTTAACTGATTCCTCACTGGCAAACCACAAGAAGTTTTCGTCTCATATAGGACCAGGTTCATGAAGAAGTCGAACCAAAAAACACTAAAGCAAAAATAACGAAAGATGCTCATTGCTCATTGCTCAATGCTCAGAAAACCTCATTACGTCACACAACGTTCTTCTTCGGCGTCCAGATCTACTATGTTTACGGTTGGCGTCCGTTTCGAACGAAGCGTCCGCAGCTCCAGAGAGATACGAATACCATTATTGCAGAGCGAGCTCACTAGGGCACTCGATGCTGTCTCGTCCATTTTGTTTTTCTGCCTAAATTTGTCGTTTTGCTAACGAATCCACTGCATACAACTGGTCGGCGCAGAGTAGATGTATCTATCGATTAGTTTGACAAACCGATTCATTAGCGTGGCCGGCTTGGGTGCCATAAACAATTCGTCCATTACATGAAGGCGATACACACAACGGCCTCTGAGCATAACCCTCTGAATACGCAGTCCCGCAAACGCAAACAAACACAGCTACGTCTCCTCGCCTCGAGCTTTACAGCGAATCTCTTCTGCTACGCTATCAACAGCGAAACCTGTATTATGCAAACACAAACAGACACTAGGTAATGGCGGACGATGAATCGAAGTAACAGGGATCTTCTGCAGAAGTGTGACCTTCGACCAATGGAGTCTGTTCTGTATGCATGCAACCAGGGAGAACGATGAAGAATGCTTCCGATGGCTGTTTAATTCAAGCAATTGTGGCCGAGTCATGGTGCCCCGAGTTGGTACCATGTGGGCGTAACCACAATGTCGCAGTCGAAACGACCGTCATCAGATGGTGGTGCAAGCCTTTGCTTGTGTCTGTTTGCGTCGTCAATGACTGTACGAACTTTGGGAAATCGTCTATTTAGCAAATGGCTCAAAATTGTACTTAGACATGAGGACCACGCGCCGTCTATTTATAACCGAATATCGCAACCCGATAGTTGCTGTTTTTCAAATGCTCTGTGAGTTCGCTATGCGAAACGGTGAGAAATATCGGCAAGGTACTCACAATGTTGTCTGGTTCCATTCGTGCGAAACTTTGCCTTGGCGACCTTTGATCGGGTGTTTTCTCACTTTGAGAGCAGATTTATTCTAAGACACGTAAGGCTGTGTGTTAATGCTATAAACTCATTTAACAGTCCAAACAAGATGGCGCACATTTAGTCGCGGTAACTATATAGCTTGCTATTGCAAAAGTTTACAGCGCGTAGGCTTGATTACGTTATCGATCATGCGTACCCATATGTGTGATAAACAGCACATAAGAATAAACATATAATAAACATATATAAAGAGGCTCCAGTCAAGCAATTGACAAACACTTTTTATCAGTCATTTAGTGAATTTAAAAAATTTTTTAATCTATTTTATGAGTGAGGCATTGAGAATTAACCATGTCTAATCTCGCACCAGGCATTATATTAGAAAAACTAAGCTCATATTTTTATTCCTAATAAGTGATATTAAGGCGGAACGTTAACAACCAGGACAAAGTAATACACGTACACAATTTCGACGGCAAACGAAATATTTAATCATTTTCTGTGCATTGTATTCTTCTATTGTAGATAGAACGTGCTTTTCGTATCTACATTCTACCAAACAGACTTGAACTCAATTCACGAATGCATAATTACGCGTTAATTGTTGATTGGTGACGCTATTGGTACCACATAACAAACGCATTTACTCGCACGGACGTCGTGCACACGCCGGCTTATCTGCATCAAGGGTCTGTCTGGTCGCTGGCGAATTTTGTCAGCCGATTTTTCTCTAATTTGGAAGCTCCTATTCCGTTTGACACCACTGCTCGATGTCGTGCTGGAAAATAACCGACCGCTCCGAGATACCCGGCAACCGACCAAAGGATATGCTTGAAACGCCCTGATATGAAAATAAATGCGGCTAAAGGTCTGCCCCAGCGAGCAGTTCTCTGTGAGTGCCCGACGGCAACGTCACGCACGCCAAACTCTTTCATACGACGACCTAAAACCCCCAGATCAAACCCGCTGTTGCAGACGCCGCTCCGTCCTCGCTCTCCGGCACCGTCACCTATGAGACGACCTAGGTTGCCTGATTTGACAGCAACATTTGTCATAGAGGAGAATGACACCCGAACTCGCGGCGGGATATGCGCTGTGACATATGCCGCCTCCGGCCTCGCAGTCGTGGGTGTTGCGTCCTTCGGTCCTTTCTCGGATCGAATATCGATGAAGGCCAATCTCGCTCTTTCAGTGCCAATTCGTATGGACTACTGGTCACTGACCAGTGTCCATCGTAAGATTCAGTTCAAAGCGAAACGCCTGCGGAAGGGTTGATCGGCGCTGTTGGTGCTGCTAATAAAAATGCTCCCGCTATTGTGAACCGCTTCAGGGTGCGATAGATCAGCTTCTCGCGCTCCGCGTCCCGTCTGCGTTGAAACCCCACGAAGACACAAGCAACAAAGCCACGCTGACCGGTGATCAGTGGTCATTAGATTGGCCATGCCCTTCAACGGTGAACGAAACAACGTCGCTAAGTCGAAGTCGAAGTGATGTCTGAAGGCGCGCCGCTCTCCTTCCGCGAGGGACGCAGAGGTTCGACTTCTGTTCCTATCGGCACTCGCTCATAGATGATCTGATTCTGAAGGGTCATTTTCGTTTATCCCGTCGAACGGTGTATTATTGGTACCCCGGACAGAAACAGTAGCGGCAATAAAAGGTACGATCAAATGTCGATTGTGGCCTGGAGACAATACGATGAGCCTGCGTCCACAAAATATAGGGAGGGAGAGAGAGAAAGACAACTACGCCTTCTACGAAATTGAATTGACACAAATACCGGCAAATATTTCCCTCGGGAGTCTGAAAATGAGCTGACATTTTGAACTATGTCGTGAAAGTTCCACACGACCTCCTGACTCCTCTCATAAGCTTTTGAGCTTCACAATTTTCATGGTTGTCGCGTAAGCGACGCAAACTGAGGGACGTCATGACGTAAACATTAACAACCTAGAAAGAGGTAACGTGGCATAATATGCCATAGTAAATTGCATATATATATATATATATATACCTTGGCGGATATATATATGCATACATCCAATTTCCCTCGTGATGCTCGGTTTTGAGGACCGTGCGGATTCACCAGAGTGCAACAGGAATGTAGGCAGTGCTGGCACGCGCGAGTCCGTCTGAGCAGGCATATACGTGTCGGCTCGTGGAGCTGATCAACTAAACGCTCCCAGACGGCGCGTAACCTAGGCTACTTAACATTGTTTAGGCCAACAACGCCTCCCAGCAACGCCTTCCCTCGGGGCCCAAGCGGTCGTGCGGCTGCCGCGAACCGACGGTGACATTCGCCACTCTGTGCGTATCCTCGGGACGGGAAGGTATTCACGGCACTGAACAGAGGACACAACGGGGGCATCGTCGGGAAACAGGGTTCGGTTCCTGTATTTTAGGGAGGTACTGATCCGTAGAAAGTCAGCAGCTGTGAGGAAACGGCTCGAACACTACCACAGGCATCCACTGCCGGTGGTGATGTCGAATCGTCGAGGCGGCCCCTGGAGGCCTGAGCTTCCGAGACTGAAGCAGCTGGGCATGGTTTTGTAACCCGGCGAGTTAGGGTGCGCTTGAGTAAGGGTGGGTGGCTGTTCGGCTCCGTTCGGAGAGTCAATTTGTTGGTGGAACCCTTTCGACGTGTGCGGGGCGGATCCGACGCAGATCGGAGCGGATGTTACTCAATAAAGACACAAAAGGCTCAAGGTAATTGACAATAGCATACACGAGAGTAGATAATTTATTCAAGCAGTTCAACCGCGATGCTGCTGCCTGCCGACTGGTAGTGGGTCGGAAATATTGAGCAGCTATTTGGCTATAGTATGACTCAAGGTAGGCGTGCTATATATATATATATATGTATGTATATATATATATATATATATGTGTATATATATATATATATACATGAACGCTCTGTCGGCACTCTGAATAGGTCGCCGCCAGCTGAGTAGACGAAGGCACAAATATCGTTAGGTCAATACGATAGCGAAAACTATCGCTGTCGTGAAAATAAATGTAATTGCGGCGCCTGGCAGACGTTTAACCCGACCCGTATCGACCCAGAAGAAGGCAAATAGTCTGGCGTGTGGGAAATTCGCCTCCTGAAAACAGGTAGGCAGCCACCGACGGTCCAATTGCGTCCAGTGCGAATAAATAAAATACCTAGTACAATTACGTGTGGCTTCTGAACCGTCGTCAATTCGAGTACTTCCCGATTCGCGCAAGTTAGTCCTTGTCGTGATGGCACCTTCCATCGATTCCATCTTCCTTAGCTGCTAGGAGGCGTCGATTACGGCACATTTTACAGACGAACGCACAGACACAGCGGCATCATGCACTGATGGTCCGACAAGCAGTTCACTTTGGGTTGCCGACCTCTATGAGATGTTCGGCAACAACAACTCGTTCTCGTTTGTCTCCATCCTGAGTATGCCCTCATCCGTTGTTGTACGCCTTCCGACTGAGCGGTCGCATCACCTCTGCAGAAGCTGCGCTAGTTCTTGGATGTAGCTTTGTGCGACCTGAAGGGTCTCGTATTTGGACAGCTGTCGATCACTCACCGAAGGGACGACCTCACGAAGTCGGTCAAACGCCACATTGAGTTTGTGCATCCTACGGCGTTCCCTTGCATTGGCCGCCATCCGGCCGTATTGGGTCATTGGGGATTTCTTCTTCTTCTTGCGCTTTTTTTTCGACCCTCCGAGATCCGGTACGGTGTGTTCGTCCGACCACGAGTAATCAAGCCGGTTTATGTCGTGATCGGCGTTGCCCCGGGCTAGCCAGTCCTCCGGGGGGATGTCCTTCAGAGGCGAACTAAGTCTATCATCGAGAAAGTCAGCCTGGTCAAATTCATCCGAGCTGTCGTCGAGGGAGTAGGACCGAAGCCCTTCGCTCCGAATTTTCCTTGGTGTCGAGGTCATCTCCAGCGTCGGGATTATCTGCAGCTGCGGAGATTCGAGGTTCATCGGTGCTGTACGACGCGCCAGTCCGATGGGTTCTTCCCTCAGCGCTGCAAAGCCACTGGACACGGCTCAGAGTCGAGCAACGTGGCGAATTTCGGACATCCGACGAGACACAAGAGCCACCTCGGCATCAGAAGACACCAGTCGAGCTGTGTTCGTTCGCTCGACGAAACTCGAAGTAACTACAAAGTATGGACATCAGCCGACCACTTCACGCGCTGTTTCCTACTCGTTGTCGGTCGTTCGCTTTGGACCTATGCCGGTTTTCGGAAGCTGGATGGTGCCGTCTCAAGACGCGTTGCACTGTAGCGCCACTCGAGGCCAATGGTCGGTCAAGTGTAAATGCTTCTTCTTAACACCATCACGGCCCGGCATCACCACATCATCGACCCGCTAAGGGACTTGAGACGGGGGTGGACCTGTCGGAGCGCCGCCTTCGCGCACGGCGGCCGCGTTTCGGCGTCACCGCCTTCGTCGCTGTGCGAGGGGGATGTAGAACGTCACGCTTCGTGTGCCGGTGACACGTCATATGGTCACCGCACCGACAGCCAACCTACCCGGTTCGTCGAGCGCCATGCGCGAGCGAAATTCGCCGGTAGAACCACCAGCAAAACAGCAGCAGCAGCAACCGAAGTCAGTAGCAATCGCCGCACAGGCACCAGCAACGCCAGCAGAACCGCATTGCGGCGGCCTGACACACAACGCGCCCTCGCAACGAGTAAGAAATCCGGCGAAGTACGGCGAACACGACGACAACGATGGTTTGGACGCGCAAATCGGAACGAAAATGAGACAGCCGTATCTCGTTCTGTTCTTAGGTACACATGTGTGTATATATATATATATATATGTATGTATGTAAGTATTTGTGTGTGTGTGTGGACTTGATCTTCAGGAACCGCGGGGCTGGTGATCGCGCGCGCTTCAACATCAGCTAAGTCAGTCGCCCGGTGGCTGATTCGCGGCCGTTTCAGGCAGCGAGCAGAGCTAATTTGGGGCCTCTTCATTAAAAGTGGGGGAGTTTGGTAGACGAAGAAAATACAAGCCGGAGGTCGACCTGGCTTGATGCTCACAAACTCAAAGCAATCAGCCCGTGGGGAGGATTATCTACCTCAGAGCGACAGAATTTTGGGAGTTGCGTATGAGCGTCGCGCACCTTCTTGATATCAATGGCTGGTAGTCATTAACTGGCTCACGTAAAATGGCGCATTCGACGTAAATTTTAGATCGGCACCAATGGGTAAATCAAAATTTGGAAAGGAAAACATCGAAACTCCTACATGTCCTTGCAAGGCTAACACAATAAAAATATTTGATATTTAATAATCGATAGTCTAGTTCTGGGGCCTTATGACAAGCAAAAACAGCAATTATTCGCGTCGATTGAGGTTTTTCCGCGTGGTTGTTCGCATTTTTCAGACGAAAGACTCATGACATCCATTTTCCTATTTCGAGGTGCGTTTCCGACCTGTTAGCCAACGTTTGAAAAAGAGTGAATTCACGAGAAAATGCAACACACACACACACGCGCGCCATCATCGTAGTTAACGGACCGAAAAACTTTAGTCTTCTACAGGTCACGTTTATTGCCGGCTCTTCCAGCATAAGCGTATCCCGATGAATTTCAAACTCATTCAATATAAACGTCAAGCAGCCCGACTAAATACAGTATACATGACGGAAGCGATAATTGACAAATATGTCCGGCAGTGGCAACACTGTTGAACCACAAGAACCACTGAAAAACGGTAATTCTGTTCTTTCATTTTGATCTACCTTCGTACTAGATCTGTACCGGCATGAAAGAGCGCATAAAGGCATTGGAACCAATGCTTAGACGCAGTAACGATCCGGGCTTACTCGTGGCTCGAATAGTCGAAACCAGCGATAATCACTATGCCAAAGGACGTTGTGTTCAACATGAACAGACGCCGTCGCAGAGGTGTCAGATTAACCCTGTATTCCTACTGCCATAGAGAATGAAGCGAAACGCCATGACGGGCGAAGGTAATTAGGTGAACTACGCAAAGTGTAGAGCTGTTGGTGAGGGGATCATCATTATAACAGCGTCGCTTAATGAGCATATTTCGAAAAATCGACTTCACCTATTTCGAGAGCCATTATCCGAGCACACTCGTTTGCTAGATACACTCCCCGACGACGGGTCAGAGAATTACCTGGATTTTCTGTCGATGGCAACATATATGTCCTCCCGCTGGCACATCCGCTATCAATAGGCAAGACCAGCGTAATCTGGTTTCAGACAAGGCCATTGTTGTCAGGTAGCTTTCTGGCAAAAAAGTTGCTTTACCCATTGAGTTTATGTTTCCTGTGAAAAATCATTTCGTTTCCAGTCTGTCGTGGCCACCTCCTTGACGCCGCCCAACCGTTTAGCGACCAATTTTTCAAATAGAGTTCCCTCTGTCTGGCAGTCCTGGTCGGATTCGTCGGTTTTCTTCCAACGCGCTTGAGAAATTCCTTCGTTAAGTTCCGTTGACCGAAGTGTAGTGGGTTAACTTAGAGGGTGATAGTTTAATTTTGCATGGCAACAGCGCTACATACCTTGTTGCCACTGCTCAGGCTGTGCGAATAGGGTTCCGTTCATAGGATGCGGCCCTTGTAGGCTATCGTATTTTCAAAAGTAACTTTATCTGTCAATAAAGCTTGCAAACATGCCGGCTACGGGCAGTTATCCATGAGAGCGAGAAGATTGCTCTGCTGAATATATCTTGCGTGCAAAGAACGGAGGACAGGCTGACTGTATTGTACGACAATGCGTAGGGAATGGAGTGTTCCTACAAAGAAGGGGTGCGCCGAATCGAATCACGGCAAAAACACCGAAAAGTCTGACGGCAGGCCGCGAGCCTATCTATATACAGGGAAGTTGCGTCACGAGCGCAAGCATTCCCGTAGATAAGACATTCATTCCCTCAGTTCACTAGTGAGATGATGGGCGCAAGCAGCGAAAATAAGGGCAAAAACGAAATTCCCCTTTCGCACGACAACGACCCCAAACTATATCTCCTTTTCCCTCCACTTCTCTCCTTATCTCTCCCGTTCCCTCTCGTCCTCGCTCTTGCGTTCTCGTTCGCTCTGGGAGAAGTGAGTGCTTGAAAATGACTTGTTCTCAAGTCACTCTCTATCAAGTGCTTCAACTTAATGGTAATGTCATAATTTATAGAACGTATATCGCGTAGGTTTACTAAGGACTACGCGCATCCGCCAATGCGTCGGGGGATGGTCATAAACCCTTGGGTAGATTATTCGTTCACTGAGAAAGCGCACCGTTTCTATCAAAGATGCATAGAATTTCGCTAACTTAGTGGGCAAACTCATGATTGCAACTTCTAACGTTATCCACATAGCCTGCTAGGCTGATCTTGAAAAACATCGCTCATGTTACGACGTATCCAGTCGCTCGATGATGCCAACTGGTTCATCGTATTCCCTTAACTGTCGACCTCATCACTTAGGACGCGATATCTGGCTCGAAAAACGAACCTAGAATCTGTTTAGTCGTTAAGACCGTGATGAACGCATTTGTGGTTCTGTGTCTCGCCGTGCTATCTACCGGTCCAATATCGTTGTCGCTTTTTCTATGCATATGCTAGACGTGTCTAATGGTCGCGTCAGGATGTCGAGCGCGTGGGGCTCTGCATGCACGAGTCCGGCGCACGACTTCAACGACGGATCACCGTGGTCTCTGATTTTTGTCGCTGCCGCTGCGGGCGGTGTCGTCGCCGTCGTCGTGGCGTACGACGTTGCAGCGCCGCTAACCACCTCGGGCGACGCTTTTTTTGCTCTATCTTCCTCTTTTCTCGTTGTAACGACGAGCCTGTCGTATCAGCGAAGGCCGCCGGACAGATGGCACTGCTGACGTCTGATGTAGCGAAAGCGGCCAACAGCGAAGACGCCCGCCTCGTGACAGGTGTACACCCATAGAGTGGCCACGCGCCACCCAGCAATGTAGACAACAACGATGATGTAGACAACAACGACATTCACCTAGTACTGGCCACCTCCACCTAGCCTAGGCAACAGCGAAGTGCTCGCACGAAATCGTGGCTCGTCGTGCTTCCACAGGAAGAAGGCACGGGGATGACCTGGTGGTTAGGTTCAGCCGGAGAAGTCCTGCGGTTCGACGACACGGACCAAGCGTCATAGTTGGCCGAAATTTCGAGCCGTACGTCACCGCTGCGCAGCATTGGACATCTACGATGACGGTCGGAGAGAACACATCGGACCAGTTTGTCTCGTGACGTTTACGGGGATGGTGAGAGCGATAGGAACTTTCTGATCCGAACTACCTGTCACGATACGACATTGTGAGTGCAGAAGGTAGCTAAATGGCGTTTACACTCTTGTGGAGACGGTTCGGATCTATCTGTGAAGCAAAGATTAATGCTGAATACGCCTTAAGGGTGCTATGAGTCACATTTAAAGCTCGAGTTCACGCAAACCAATATTAATCGGCCGACCGAGTGCCAACTGACTAAACGAATCGAAAGCGTTTCAAACAACGCCTCATGGCCTTCGTTAACAGCTGTTGCAGTTCGGCGGCCATCGCCAAGGCGGAACACTTTCGCTGAATCACAGAGAACACACATAGGTGACACTTGCTCATACTCCCGAACCTATGCCATTCGCCTAACGCACTTCAGAATGTTAACGTTCTTTGGAATGGTCTGATAGGAAATTTCGTTTCCGATCCGGTTCTGCTTACGTTAAAATGCGATCATTGGCAACTAACTACGACGAAACCCAGCGTGGCTGACAAAACAGACCAAGGCGGAGTGGACATTCTTCGAATGAAATAATAACTATCAGCAACAGTTGTTAGACAAAGACAACGCACGTAGATGCCAAAAGTGCATGGTACACATAGAGAAGTGCGTGAATTAGCAACGTGACCAAGCTTTTTTGTTGGCTTTTGCTGGAATCGATGAATTTAGGCAAGGCGATAATGGCCAATCGACCCCTGCTCAGAGCAGCCATTCTTCGTCGTAGCGATGCTGAAGAGCCAGAAGATTAGGACAACTACTGGAAGTCTCCCGACACGCCGACCCCCTAGAATGGGACGACACGAAAAGGCGTCGTCATAAAAATGGGAACAAACCGAAACAGGTGACTGTTTTGTCGCCGTTGTCGCATCTGCTGTTCAGCGGCGCGCAGAAGAAACGAGATGCACAATCAGAGCCTGGACGGCTGCTTGAGACTACCAACAGAGACCTCAGAAGTCGACAACGCCGTCCGGTGATTACTTCGGCTGGAGTGAATTCTTCGGCAATGCTTCGCTTGCCCCATGTTCTGGCTGCTCGTATCGGCAGAGGACTGAAGCGACATTTGCAAACAATAGAGTCGATCTGATGATGAAATGAGATGTCTGGCATATGGCAAAAGTGATAGTCAATCGTTGCCGGAAAATGTCGGAGGTGAATCTTAGCATTCAACATTTGTCACCCGTAGCAATGACAACCAACTGCAATAATGTTCACAGTATTTTGTGATGATCACGTCCGACCAACGTCTGACCAACCGGTTCTGAGTACGTGATCCGATTATATATTGCAGATTTCGCCAAAGAGTGCAGCAAAGGGTGGTGTATATGAATATGGTGAAGGAAATTATGTGTTACGTCGTCTTGTAACATCTTGCGCATTTTTCTCATCGTTGTTTCGTTCGGACTCTGTGGTAAATGTAGTTTTAATATTCATAGCTTTCAAGCAACTCCGACAAATTCTACCGACACAGCCGTGTACGACATGGGCTATTTCTATAAAAATGAAGCCAGCATAACCGACAACGTTTATGAGGAGAGAACGCACTAAAAAGAACGCACTTATTGAATCCTTTGCACAACACGCGTGTGTCGACTCAAAATAGAAAGGAATTAAATGCGCCATATATACCTGCTTCTATAGTACAAATTAACTTGAACTTAGAAATCCTAAAAATGATTATAACTTTCAACAGCCTTATATACATATATATATATATATATATATTAATTGCCGGACTCCACGGCATGCTTGTTCGCACGCCCTTACATGTATCCCTGAGTAAAGGCTTTTGTTAATTACATCAGAGTTTTATTTTGAAACCTTTCACAACATTTACAGCTAAACGACTGGCTGAATGGCGCTGTTTGTACTACGTTGGCTGTATGCTTCCAAATAAATACCTGAGGCAGCTCTCTAACCAGTCGAATTGGTTTAAACAATCTCAGCACCACACGTCGGTGAGTAAACTGCGTTTTTTTTTCTTGAAAGAACGCTACGCGATGATTCATGCTCGCGTGGCATCCGTGAGGATCTTCTGTTGCGTCGTTTCACGTTGGTTGTTTTCGCTAACAGAAGTAGTATCTTTGCTTTTCGGCGGCTGGGCTACATCGTTTGACTGGGCCCATCGACCCGTTGGGGTTCCTTGTCCCTTCGGACGTGCTTGCCATCTGTCGACAGCAGCAGCAACAATAACGACGACGACGACGACGACGACAGATTTGGTCGTTGCGCCAATTTCGAAAAAGTTCTGAAGGAACCATCCAACTGGGAGGATACGACATACAACTTCGGCAGTCAAACACGAGTCGAGAGAAATCGCGTTCGAGTGAGCCCCCAGAGCGTTAGGGGATCAGACTGAGAGGTAACCGAACCCATCCTAGCATAGATCAGTTCACTGAATAACCATAAACGGGCACTAAAACTTAGGAGGATTGGCCTTGGGGTTCCAGATAGAAGGAATCCTTCGAAAAGTATGGTAAGACCCTCAAGCACAAGGATTTCAGACAGAAGGAGCCGTCCAGTTTTAGGCGTGTCAAAGAGCAAAGTAGCTAGCCGCTTAGAAAACCATAGGTCCTGTGGGAACTTAAATTCTTCGAAGCTTCTGAAAGATCGGTAATGAAAAGCATTTCTAACGACCACGAATTTAGGTGTAAGGAACAGATGAAAAGTTAGATTTGAGGTTTTTTGAGCCCCCCAGTGGATACTTTTAATCAGGGCATCAACTCAAAGTTGGATGCCAAACGTGAGTTGTTTGAAGTTTGAATATTTTCAACACTGACAACTAAATTCATAAAGTACCACGGCAAGTCAATTTTGTATTTAACCCTCACGTAAGGAGAACGTCTACATTTCGGCAAAGGCGATGAAAAGTGCTCAACTAATAGTATCACTCGAGTTTCCACTCAAGTGGAAGTTTCACTCAAGTGTCTCGCAACATTCAGAGAACAGAACTTTTCGTCAGTATTACCACGTCCAATGAGATATTAAAATCTCGAATGACCAGTCTGGATAGTGGAAATCATACCATGTAATAATTTTATCAGTGTTATACAGGTAGCACGTCCCATGGGGCAATATGGCTGAAGGGTTTTCCCTGCGGAGGTTCTCGGATGTCAGAGTTCGTACAGTAGGCGTTATCTGAACGCCACTGTCCAATTCCAGCAACTTTTTCCCGACAGATGTTGCACCCGGTAACTAAAAGCCGAACGATAACGTCTCCGACAGCAACGAATGCTGTGGATAGCAACCTAATATAGCCCAATATTGTCCTCCGACGCGACGGAGGTCAGGCACCGTTTTGGCGTTCGTCGTTTGTACATTGACGAAGATAGAACAGCGTTTAGGACCACAAAAACACTGCGCTGTGAGAAACCTGTTGTTGTTGTTGTTGTTTCTGACCATTTCTGACACTTAACGTCCACGCTATCGCTTTTGGCATGGATCTCCGTTAGACGGACCCCATATAAATGTGCAACGGCGGGGATCGAACCCGTGCACCACCTACGTGTCTCCTCAGGTCGCAAGGCGCTCACGGATGCACCACCAAACCACCGAGCTCGACAGCTACATTTGTTTGGGAAGTTGTAGCACGTGCTCTTTCGTGGCGTGTCTACATGTTCTACATGATCTACATGCTTAGACAATCGTCGTCATCTACTGGATCACCTCCAGCTAGGATGGATGTTTCAGCAGAATAAGATCACGTAATTCAAGTGCGCCGTGTCCAGTTCGTCGGATGGTCGCTTTGCAAAGCGACACGTAGCGACCGCAGCGTTGTCACAGCAACATGAACGCCCCTGCAGAAGTTGAAATCGGCAAAAAGCAAATCTACTGCGCTGGTGCAAACTTCTGAACTTCTGTGCGACATCTTCGAGCAATAAACTGATAAGACACATGCAGCGTATCGAAGTGTACTTCGTCTTGTTGATGCTATCTCAGGCCAAGCGACATGCAACCGGTATTTACATCTGGGTTACTCGTCTTCATCGTCCTGGTTGTGGTGTGGCCATGTCCTGCAACGGGATACAATGCAGTGAGGTGCATGAAAAGGCCATCAATGTGCGCTGTTGACATGTTCTGTATCGCCTCCTCGTTTTGTCAGCGCATCACAGTTAGATTGACGCATCAGTGCGTTAGCCACAATGCCTTCGGTGAAGGGACCTTCATCGACGATTATTTACGCTCGTTGATTACCTGCATGATCTCGTACAGCCGTCGAAGCGTCCCGTCGAAGCGTCCCGTCGGAGCGTCCCGTTGAAACGTGAAGATGAGCATTCGAACGTGCGCAAGTTCATGTAGCGTGGCGGCTAATCCTTGAACTCCCTTAAGCGACTCCGGCGGTCGGATTGAAGATGTTCGTCTTGTTGTCGGAACTTGGAGCGGCACCGGCCTCACCCGATGGCATATTCGATGCTCGTTTTCTTCATCACATTATTTGTGCTTGTCTGTCTGTGCGGCGTGCGGGTGTGTGTGTGTGTGTGT
>MNPL01003089.1:0-17162 GCA_002081605.1 Tropilaelaps mercedesae
ATATATATATATATATATATATATATATATATATACTATATATAATACATAGATTTTGGAGACCTAAAATGAATAAAACCTCTTTAGAAAATTTAAAGTAAGCTAAAAAAGCTACTGGACTCATAATCCATTTACGAATAAAATTTCTTTAAAAATATTTTTTTCTTGATTAAAAATTATAAGATTTCTATTTATTTTTTATCTATTATTTTCTCAATCTCCTCTGATTCATATATATATATATATATATATATATATGGTGCAATTAGACCTCTGTAATGTTTACATACATATACGACACACAGCCGCGCGTAGAGGTGATCTTCTGACACCCATCGAAGGGTCGATAATCGTGCTTTCTAAATTAAAATATTCAAAGCCACTTTGAATTCTGGAAAAAGTGATATTTTTAGAGCGAACGGAGGTTCATCTGTTTTTAGTTTTCAGAGAAACCTGTCGACGTTCCTTACAAGAAGATGGACGAGTTTCTTACAGGAAAAAACATGTGTACACCAAGCTTCAGATTTCACCCGATCCAAAGAAATCGAGCTATCTGGCGTCATTCTCTGTCAGATGACTCTGAAGGCATGTCTCGGCTGCAGGAGCTGCGTCCAAATCAGGAGCGATGAAAAGACACCAAGTCGTTCTTCTAAGCACATATTTTTACAACAACACAATTGTACAATGACTTAAGTATGTTCCAATGATCTCCGCATTTTTTTTTACCAGGTTCAATATATTTCTTCATTCTAGAGACGAAAATAAGCTATTTCAAATTATCCTTTTGTTTCTTACCAGATCTTCTACCGGATTCTTCCATCGTTACTCTGATGCGGCGTTCAAGACGTAATGCCAAACGATGTGCCATTTATGAGCCATGCAGATGATGCGAGATTTTACCTGGCTGAATTTCGTACGGTTCATTAACACTCCTAATGAATTAGAGTCTTATAAATAGGATTTATAATCCTAGAAGCCTTCCTGCTTGACAGACATATTAACCATTTGTCTAGTCAGACTTATAAACGAATATATTTATCTATCGATTCAACGTGTCGGTCACATGAGTGAAGGGGTATCACATTCAGATTGTCCGCCACAGAACTCGTCGGAGCAGTAGAGAAAAGTCGCGCAATGTCGAGAACATTCCGTCGGCAAATGGGTTACGCGTGACATTTTTGCTGGCGCAGTCAGCTCTTAGCGAAGGCGAGCAAATCGACAAAAACATAAGAGAATTGTCCATGTTCTTCTTTTTCGTTGCGCTTCGTCGGCTGACTTCATTTCCCCTCACACCGTCGCTGTACGGGCACGAACGGAGAAAAACACTATGATGATATTGTTGTGTTACATGCGAGTTTACACGTAGACGGAATTCAGACGAAACTGCATCTACAGCATTTGCCGGAGGAAAACCCTGACACCGCGCGACAGAAGCGAGACACAGCCGGACAAAAGCGAAAATAAGAAAAAAATAGAACACATCACATGATCGAACTCGACATCATGGACACACGAGCTGCTCATCGATTAGGGGGCTGTCTTTTACATATACGATGGAGGACTCCAGCGGAGGACTTGCGAGGCAGGATCGAATAGAAGAGACTTTCGGATAACTTCCTCCATTTTGGCGGGTGAAAAGGAGTCGAGTAGAGGACTAGGCCTCATAGGCCAACTCTGTTTTCCAGCTTCTAGTGATTGAACGTAGTCAGCCAGTGGGCCTAACGAAGGACAAGAATGCAGCACCTTCGTCCTTCTTTGCTGTGTGTCGGTGTCTCTCCTGTGAGACGGAATAAATGAACCCTCCAGCAAAGTCTAGACGTCTCTCGTGTCTCAGCCTCAAGAGTTGTATGGCCTTCTATGGGACAAGCGCAACGTTTACACGTGCGCACATCATGGCCAATAGTGAGCTCTGAAGAATAATGCCGCATAGCCATTCTCTCGCTGGCCGAAGCGGTCCATGTCATAACGCGCAGCATCCAATAGGCCCCCACCGGTTTCGCTCGCTAGTCGGCTAAACATCGCGCCGTTGGCTGACCCCTGCTTGGCTGGCCCGCACCCGATCGGGGCTAAATAAACAATTTCACTGTTAGACCGGTTTTTGTGGACGCAACGTCTGTGATTCAAAGCATTCGTTCAATGGCACACCAAAACGGTCGCGTTTCGCGGAGTTTGTTGCTGTCCGACTGTCTGCCGTTGCAAAACGCCTCGACGGCACGTTCGAACAACACGCGGCACTTATTGGATGCCGGCGTTGTCCCTGCGCGCCGACATGAGGCATTCGTCGGAGACTGCTCCCGGTGATATTCTAATTTGAATATTCCTGGGAGGCTTCCTCTCATAAAGAATCCACGCGGCCGATTCCTCCTCGATCCCTTTCCCGTTCCTCTCTTTTGATCGGGGGTTGTCTCTGTTTCTTGCGAGCCCCGATCCGAGCCCCTTCGAGCCAGACGTTCTCTCGGCGCTTCCATCGAATCGAACAGAGGACGTGCCTGTTTCAACGATCGGTCTGCTAACATTGAGCTGGTGGTCCTATCCGTGATGGTGAGGGCCTGGACGGCCGCACTTTTGCGCACAATAGACGCCCTCATAGAAGCCTCTCTATCCTCCATGTCGTGCACAGAAAGGCCGATGATGAGGACGGTAATAATAATGATGATGATGATAATGATAACCCTACGAGCAGCTAACATGTAAATTCCATTCCAATTAGGCACACGCGTACCCATGATGGTTAATATTTACGTTCGGCTCGGATCCATTGAAGGAACTGTGCCGAGGGACGACACTTTTATAGGCGTATTTGCTAGCCAGCGTTCCGTAACGCGCTCTAACACCCGCCTTTGTCCCTGTCCGTCAGTGGATGCGCGGGGTTTGAGGTTGCAGAACGACTGTCGCAGTCTGTCGACTCTCGTATGTAAATATGTATCATGTTTGTCTAAGTATAACAGCAGTACACCTCGTCCATATGCGGTCCGGCGCCACCAAGGCTATCGATACGGTCGAGCTGTGCTTGAGGCTCACGCGGCCTGTAAGCAGGCCGGTTCGGCAGCCGATGAAGGCCTAACGGTTGGAGATGATAGAAGCGAACTTTCACTGGCCGACAGGTTCAAGCGTGACGGACCAAATTAGACAGAAAGATCGATACTGGCCGCCGGGCCTACCCCCCCGTCAGGAACTCGGCCATATCGGCCGACTTAGTAAACAGTACAGCACGCTAGGGAGAGTAGGCCCTCGCCCTACGCGACGGGGGGGCCTCCGCGCGCGTATTAACAGGCACCTGTGGCTATTCGGAGGGGTCAATGCAATGGCGATATTCGGAACAATGCAATGCGTCCTTTTTTCCTTCCTCCCAAACACCCCCGATTTCCTAAACGGGTGAGAAGGCGTTGAATGGATTTTGAGGTGCGACTTCTGCCTGGGAAGATTCATCTGTGCGCACTCTATACGGAGAGGAAGACACGTGAAGAGCTGACAGCTTTTTCAAGTCCGATCGTTTCAAGCAACGTTTAACGTCGACGGTATTGATTTTTCACTTATCGAAACTCTAAGAAATATTATTCGACCTTTAAATTCGACCGTTAGACGGACTCCACGAATGTGAATTTGCAACGGCAGGGACCAACCGCCGGGCGCAAGGCGCAGGCCACCAGGCTCGGCTATGTGGATGGCCTAAAAAAAAAAGATATTTTTCGGCCCGACTATCAGCCGACATCGACGGTAGCGCTTTTCGCATTACTTCGCAAGGCGGATCCTAAGCTCCATAAATGCAGCCATGAAAATGTTGCCAGTCTGGCAACGATTAATGTAACCGAACGGAATGAGTGACCCGAAATGCTCTCGCCCTTCTATTCGATGTTACCTTGCCCCGTAGTACCCCAGCGAAGAGAAGGTGGTCGATCGAGGCTTGTTCGTTCGTTACTCAGCACTTCCGTAACTTCGGCTATGGATTTTCTGGTATCGAGCACAAACGAAGAAACATTCGTGGCAGGAAGACACATCGAACGCCGTCTGAACCGTCCCCGACGCGAACGTCGTCGCTGGACGTTCGCCACGTAGCAACATCCGTTCTCTTCAATCTCTATAGAGCTCCTGACCTGATTGAAGATCGATAGCTTCCAGAAAACACTACAGATCCCGTACACGGCGTTAGCTCATGAAGCTTCATGAAGACATGAAGCGCTGTCAGAGGGTAACGGCCATCGATTTGTGGCCGGCCACCCATCCCACGGGGGCGAAATTACTGACACACGATAATTATCGAATAAAATGCGAGATTCTATCCTCAGATCGAGCTCGGCTAATATTTCCACTGTCTTCAGGCACTTCAGGCGAGCGACCGTCATCGCACCGTCCGAAATCGCTCGCTAGGACGAGCTTTTTTCCAAGTGCGGCCATTCGCTAGTGCCTGCGATCACGGCGAATCGTCGAAGAGCGAACGCCATCTTAAGCTACGGTAGCCCCTGAGTCGTACGTAGTAGGGAGGGCATTCCGTCGAGCGGCGGCGGTGTCGTCGTCTCTCAGATGGCTCGCATCGAGCTTATAAATAATTTGCCTGATTGGCCGCCACAGTTCGGTTAGCGGTGTTAAATAATTCCTTCGAGCAGCAGCAGCAGCAGCAGCGTCTACTCTCGTCGTGTATTGATTCAACGGACGACACGATTATTTGACGCGTTAGTTTGGCGAATCGCAGGGATTCCGCAGGGCATCCGGACGGCCATGCGACTGGCCCCTGTCGGGGGACTGGCTGACGGTCTAAAATTAGCCGGAGATTGTGTTCGACGAAGTGCTTCGAATTAGTGGTCGTTTACACTGCGATTCTAGTTGGAGCGCGGTTTAGGCCTCTGGATAGGGATTTCGTTACACTGAGCAGAGTTCAAGCTGGACTCGTGCAACTCAACGCGACCTTACCTAGGCTATGATGATTCCAGTTATAAAAGTGTTCTTCTATGAGAGAAGATTACAGTGATTCGGATTCACTTCGAAACGCAATTAAGCAATGTAAAGCGCGTCCCGCCGTCCTTCAGCCTATTTCGCATCAACTGTCGATGCCATGAAGCAACTTGAGAGGGAAAAAATCATAGCCCATCGAATACTAAGCCTGGGACGAAAGCTGCGGTCTTCGTCGTGGCCGAGTGCCCTTGCGCCGAGCGGAAACTGTCTCAGAAACTCGAGTAGCGCGTTTCGTTGCGAGCGACCCAATCCGAAGGGCACATTTGCTTAGAAACATTCGTCGTCCTACGTATACGCAACGAAACGCCGCCAGCCGACGCCGCTGAGCAAGCGACGTTGCTCCGAAATTGGAGCGCAGCAGATAGGCCGATCTGGATCTATTTTTTGGCCTTTTACCTCTCTCTCGCGCGCCCTTTCTCTCTGTACACACGGCGCGTATGTCCTGCGTCGTCTTGGGAACATGTAGAATGATTTCCTTCGACGACGGTACAGCTGGACGCGTTGTTCGGCATGAGCGCCGCGAAAAAACGCGCTCGTCTTCGCGACGAGGAAATTATATCATCTACGTGTACGAGCATCTATCACTCCGGCCGGCCCCCCTCTACGGTCGACGGGCCACGAACTCCATTACAGGAGCCGTTCGTCCGTTACTCATGGGGGGAGGAAAAGTCCATTGTAACGTATGACACCCGCAACAGGTTGTAACCTGCTGAACCAGTCCTGGGGGAAAAGGGACGAAGAGGCCTCTGGCGCTGCAGGGAACCCCCTAGATAGGTAGCTGCGCTGCATCGTGGGGAAGAGAACTGTTTATCGACGAACGAGTGTGTTTTGGCCGATGCCAGTCTGAACCTTGTTTCGTTATTCCGCGTCGAGCATTCGGCGGCGTGCGGTTGCGATCTGCGCACGCTGTCGATGCAGGAATCCATTGCGGTGGCGGATCGATGCAGCTGCGTGGACGCACATCCCATTACCCGGATGAACCAACTCCATCTGGGAATGTTGTTTGCTTGCCACTCTGCTGGCTGGCTGGTTGGCTGGATGTCCCCGTACGTGTGACACGCCTGTACGACGGTCTGCCGGCAGCCTGCGTCCTGTTTGGCGCCATCTCGTGCACGCATACGAGGACGTGCTCCGGCTGAATCCTTTAGCAGCACTCCTGAGCACGAGTCTACTCGCGTATCCGCCAGATGTCGCCCTTCTTCCTGGACACCTCGGCTGCTTCGGGGATGAGGAACGTAAAGGACGCCAGCGGCTCGCTAAGTTATGGCGGCAAAATTCAAACCGATTACCTGGCGATGGCAGCTGTGCACGGAAAGGGACCTGGCGAACCGGCGGTAGGTTGGGGGGTTTTTCGAAATGGGAGGGGATACGGGTGGGTGAAGGAGTAGAGAGAGAGAGAGAGAGAGAGAGAGAGAGATCGGGGACAAGAAGAGAGACAGAAAGCGAAGGGGGGGATAGAGAGGACGTAGCAGTGCTCACCCAGCCTTATGGCGTTGCTGAATGGCGGCGGCTACCCTATGGACGATCCCCTTCTCCGTACGCGCGAACCCCCGAACTCGGTCTCCCAGAATTCGTTCCCCTCTCCCGTCCCGCCGCCTTCCGTGTTTAGGTCTGTTCGTTCGTGTGTATATTGCAGCGGCACAAACCGGCACGACAGCCCGACCGAACTGGCCTAAATCTCTTTGCTAAGTCTGGCCCCGACCCCCGTACCGTGGCTTCGTCATCGCCGACGTTTCCTCATGCGTAGTACACTGGCGGCGGGGGCGTCACGGGCGGCGGGGGCGTCACGGGCGACGGGTGGTGAGGAGTGGCGTAGCTGTAACGTTCACGTAGCCACGTCCGCCCCGCTCTAGCTGGTGGTGGCTGTCGACCGCAAAATGGCGGCAACGAGCCAGCGCAAAGGCCGAACTTGTCCGAACTGAAATTCAGTCGAAACGACGGACCGGCCAAGGGCGACGCCAACGACGACGACGACGTTGGAGTCAACAACTTCAGCGGGCCATGGCGTCGCGCAGGCTGACGTCCTTGTTCGGATTCCACTTAAACCTACTCGAGCTCCAATAACGTTTCAACTTCCTCCTCCTCCTCCTTCTCCTCCTTCCCCTCTCACTCAAGAAGCGACACCTTCCACAATGACCCCACCCCGCAATAACCCCCGATCTCTTAAACAGGCCGTCACAATTCCCACCCCACGCCAACCTCCCCCCAAGTACTTCTTGGCCGTCCAGGACCCGCTGCTGTGACCCCGCCACCGACTATGGTCCCCGCTGCTGCTCAATGACGCAGCCGAGGGCCATCGGACACGCCTGCGTCGTAGCGCTCGGATCGTGCCACCATAACACGCAACAGTGTTTGTGCTGCCGGTGGACAAGTCCTTGGTAACCGTAGTCGTCGGAAACACCTGTGGTCGCGTAGGGCGGCGAGCGAGAGGGGCGCACTGGGATGGGCGCTGGGAGGGCGGAGGTAGCCGGACGAGCGTGGCAGGGGAGAGTAGCTCTCCTGGCAACGACAGTCGCTGACCACAGCGTGTCTCTTTGCGATGGCATACCTCTGTCCCCCATTCCGTCTCCAGTTTGCCCCTGCAGTCGCCCTTCTCCTGCCTCGCCCACAACGTGCGCGTCAACCTACGCCGCGCCATAGCAGCGCTACAGATCTGGGGAGTCGAATCTCTGGCCGGGTTTTGCCTCGCGCCCCGGTTACTGCTGTGGGACTATAGCTTTTGCCTACACCAACCCCTTCTGTCGGCTGGCAGAGGACGTATATATACACTTATGTATGTATTAGTGCTATTTTGGACAGAGGAAACTGTGCCTTTTGGCCGTTGTCATGTCCAAACCGGCAGCGACTGTTGCTCATGTTGGACGAATCCCATCTGCAATAGCAGTTTCCAGGGAGAAAACGGAACGCTTTCCTACTCAATGGAGTAATTTACTCGGGGATTTTTTCCATGACGCGCGTCATACGGTCCAAGGCGTCCTGTAGATGGTCAATTACATGGTAAGCAGTGTCCTGGTTGGCTTGAAGAAAGCCAACCAGGACACAAGTGCCATGTGACTGTCCCGTCGCTCCATTTCTCGGCCGCGCTCGTTTCGCATTTGTTTCGAGTTGAGTAACTGAAGCAATTCGAAGTTCGTCACGCGACGCCGAAACGCGTTCGGGGCCTTGGACTTCGTTTGGACATTGATCCAAACAAGCGTCATACGCTGGCTCGGTTGCTATGTCAAACATTCGAGTGCGCGTGTACGATCGTTACGAAACAATGCGGCCAAACCGCGGTAATGGATACTAATGCAGGACCAACCTTGGCACATTTTCGATGTTAGAGCAACAATGTTGGACGCGCGTAGCCTTCGCGGCTCCCGCCCAGCTGGTTATGAGCTCTTCGCCAGAGGGCCGAACGCGTATGGAAGCGTGCCGGTCGGACCCCTTAGTCGGACAAACATTCGATGTCCATCCGAATGCGTTGTGACCCCAACGCGTACGGATGTGGTCCGATGTGGCACGAATACGGACGGACACTCCACCCTGTTCGGCCTGGTTGGTCCTAACGCCGTCACGTGGACGTGCACTGATTTGCGTCCGATCACAGATAGCAATGTGTGTGTGTGTGTGTGTGTGTGTGTGTGTGTGGCCATACATCGGAAGGCAAGGTAACGCCATGTTTGTCGTGACGTCAACTAACAACTCTACGAGCCACAGTTGTCCTTGTTCTGACGTAAGGCCGATGTTGGCCGCTGTTCCGCCGAGCTCGATGTAGCCATCGCTGGCCGGGATAACATCAATTGTTGTCCTGCAGGTGAAGACCTGCACATCGTAGATGGGGGCACAGAACAGGGCGACACCGACATCTCCTAGTTGATATCCGAACAAGCGTAGACATATTTCGGGCGCGTCGATCTTCGGGCGTTGTTCACCTCCCCTCTCGTTGCTGCTGCTGCTGCTGCTGCTGCTGCTGTTGTTGCTGCTGCTGCTGCTGCTGCTGCTGCTGTTGTTGTTGCTGCTGCTGCTGTTGTTGTTGCTGCTGCTGCTGCTGCTGTTGTTGCTGCTGCTACTGCTGTTGTTGCTGCTGCTGCTGTTGTTGCTGCTGCCGTTGCTGCTGTTGTTTTTTTGCTCGCAATGTGAGCATCAGACTGGCCTCCAACCGTCTGCTGCAAGTTCCCGTCCTAGATAGCCTTTTCCGCATAGGAAGAAAGCTGTTGCCGCAACAATGGGTAACTTTCTTACTCGATATATAGAATACGATCAATAATATTATGAGCGTCCAGTCAACAAATGACAGTCCCAGAGCGCGTGGTTCCCCGTTACGGCGACAACAGCACGAAGACCTTAGCAAAGTACTGGATTCGATTCGCTAACACGAAGCGGCGAAATGTCGAAACCTAATCAACCCTAAGTGGTCGTCATCTTCTCATCCCACCGATGAGACGTTCTGCTTGTTTAGCTTTTTTTTTCGTCCGACATTGACACCTGAAGCCGCTGCCACTCCACGCGAAGCCATCCAGGTAGATCCGTCCCTGAACGCAGGCGAACCTTGCCTACACCGGCTGAACCTAAACGAACAGGTAGGCAATTGGCCGCTAGACACTCATCGCCGAGACACACGCGAGAACGCCACCCAAATGGGCTGATCCTGCTACAACAAAAAAACATTGCTAAGCCAGAAAAACGAACGCCTACAGCGAACACAAAGAATACGCTGATATTATGGTTCTACCCATGACGGCGCCGGTCGATGGGCAAATAAAGTCGACGACTTGTGAGACATTAACTTGCGTCAAATAGCGCGACATCATACGCAGAAGAAGTTCATCGCAGGAGACGTTCGTCGCGCGGTCGAAATTGCCCTTCTCTGTGTAGTTTATATGAAATCGGACTTCTCTGTTCGAGGCTATATCCTCTAACCGAGGAACGGATGCGCGACCGGCTCGCTCTGAGCGGCACCTCGCTGAGGACGCGCGTGTTACTAACTTCGCTACTACGAACTTAGCTATTACGCGCGATGCATTCGTCTACGCAGCATAAAGTAGCCCGCTGCTCGATTATCAATTGGACGAAGTCATTTATTTGTCAGCGTCCACTCGAGCTGGGCGAAGCGACCTACGAGCGAGCGGCTGTCAGAGACTGAGGAACCGACCGAGAACGGTCTCTAGGGAACTCGCGTTGTTGAGTGTCCTAAATTGGACATCCACTCACAAGGCGGCCGCGCCACTACAATGTCCTGATGGACTTTGCCTTCCGAAAGGTAACGGCCAGAGAGTCCTGCCTGCTGATCCCTAGCGTGGTCCTCAGCGGCTGGATACGGATCTAGTACCGGTACTGTACCGGAAGCAGTGAACTGCGTGGCCACTCTCTGCGAGGGCCGCCCCGCATCTTCGAACGAGGTCGTTTCGTTCCGAGTTGAAGGCAAACGGCTTTTTATCGCGTCTGTCCATTAAATGCATCGAGGATCGTCGAGGATTTATTTTAACGTCCTCATTTGAATATATGGCCTCGCGGCCTGGCGGCGCGTCGACGAGCTCTCTGAATTTATAGCCTTGGGTGTGGCGTCCGTCCCGACGCGCGCGCGCACCCTTCACCTAGGTAGAGGTTTTGCTCGAGATTATAGCCACCGTATCGTTTTTGATCTTGTTCGGAGACCCCGTCCTGTGTTTAACGAAGCGTTTTGACGTCCATGCAAATCGATTTTGATGCGGATGCACAATATGGCCGGAAAAACGCTGCTTTAAGGCGAGCCCAACGACTCACTTCGGCTGTAACGATCGAGCGATGATGGACAGTCGCGATCAGGTGAGTAGCTGTAAAACGCTATCGGCATTCTACTGTAAATAAAAACAAAATGGCGGAGTGTCCAACTCTTGTAACGAGTCATAGCAGCCACCGACCAGCAAACCTGTTCCCTTATCGTCGTCGTCGTCGTCGAACGAATTCAAGAGTTCAGATCCGTTCATGCAGTGACGAGGAAATCCTCTCGCTCACGTCGAGTAGTTGAACCGTCATCAGCGCCAACTCCGCGCTAAACTCGATGCGAGGCTTAATTAAAATCCGAAGCTGTTGTCGGATCCCACAAACAGACATACAGAAGACCGTCATGACTAGGACAGACAGCCCCGTCTCAAGGACGAGATCGAGCCGCGTCCAGCTCGATCTGTTCGCCAAACGTCCTTGAACAAAAATCGTCGTTTCACGCAGGCGGACATTAACAAATCACTCGGATCGAAGTACTCAGTGACTCGACTACGACCGACGGCGGCATTCAACATGGGCGTTTGTCAAGCTGACAAAATACCGCTGGTGCAGGTTTTGTTCGCATTTGTAGAAGAAGCATTTCTCCGTCACTGTCGTGTACACATTAGCGCGTCTAGCCAATGAAACACTCGTACGCACACACACACACACACACATGAAGGCAATACACACATTTACATTCTCCGAGGAGGGAATAATAGACTGACAACAACGAAACACCCCGGCCGCGCCATGTTTGTTCGACAACGCTGCACTCCGCTCGTCTGGCCGAACTTGCCGGGAATGCCGCGCGCGTACGTCAACAATGCAAATCCGCCGAACAATGTTGCCTAGATAGGAAAAAAAACCCCCGTCTGGATCACTGGCGAAAACCCTCGCGACGAACCGAAAGGGTGGATTAAAGCTTGGCCGCGTCCTAGCGAACGGCGGCCGGTGCGCCTAACACGAACGGAGGAGGTCCAGCTGTACCCTCGGGACCGGCCAACGGGGGCGGGCGGTACAGATGGCACCGTACGACGCACCAGCCTCCGTTTCTGCTGCGGCTTCTTCTGCATTCGCTTCTGTCCGCTTCGTCACTGTACCTCGTCGTCTCCACCTCGGATGAGGGGGACAAGCCACGCCAACGGCATTATTTGTATTGCGCACATATATTTGTGTATACATTGTTGCCGCACGCCGATCTAAAGGCAGCGCATAATTGCGCGAGCGCGAACTGTCGTCGAGTGAGGTTAGGCTTGGGGGCCATCTTTTTCGCTACGAACAGCTGCGGCGCGCAATTTCGTGCGTACGTCGCCGCCGAAGGGCCACGCCAGCTAAAGGTGGAAGCAGGACATGAAGGGCCGCCTCGAAGCTGATAACGAGTGTGAGCAGCCTAAGGATTTGCCCTCGACAGAGACGTCGAAGGCGATGACGAAGTGGCCAACCGCCGAAACCGCCGCGGTCGAGGAACAAAACACCGACGACGTTGGAAGGCCTTTTCGTTCTCCTCCGGTTTGCTATGGCAACGCAACAGCGAATTAATTGTCGCTCGCGCTAGAAACACGTCTACTAGGCAGGCGACGAACCGAGTCGTCGAGCCGCGACGCTGATGTTAGGCAGCAAACGAAATTTTCATTGCGTCTGTTGCAGGGAGATGTTTTGTCGACGCGAAGCGCCAATTAGGCGGTTTCTCGGGGCAGCGCCCCCGCCTGGGTCCCATTAGGCCTGCGCTGGCTGGGGTCCTACCGCGAAGTTTACTCAATACGCGTACGCGTCCGCTTGTCGAAGGCCGAATTCGCCTGCAACAACTTACCCATCAGGGACGGATGAGCGAGGCAACTCGAAAATGCAGCTCTCGCGTTCAACGCGAACGTGGCCAGAACATTTTGGCGGGGCTTTAATCCCGACGACCTAACAGTCATTTGATAACCGACGGAATGTCCTCTAAAGCGGTTCGACGTCACGGTCGACATTTTGTATGCGTGGCAGGCAGAACAGCCGCAGACGAGCGCTGCCGTGACGAAAACCCACGAGAGTGGCACGTCTAGCGGTCTCCGTGGACTGGAGCGTCGGCTAGGCCATTCGGCGAACCGAAAACGTTCATCGGAAAGGCCCCGTAGATTCGATATTCTGCATTGGCATAAGCCAGACGTGCAGACGAGAAGACTTCCGGCGACGCCTTGAACCCGCCGCCAGGCTGTACTGCGCTTCAGAAGGCCTAAGGATACGCCAAGTGGCGAGGTCGTTGCTTGACGATGGCCTTGCGCAACATGGCCCGATGACCGCATGTGCATATAACATGAACGTTGTGTCTTCGCAAGCCCCGCCACGCCGTATCTGGATCTTCGGCACCGCGCATTGCGTGCAAAGGACGAACATACTCAGCGACATGTAGTCATCTGCGCATGCGAATACCGTGCGAAGACGCCACTGCACACCAGGAGATATTTTTTGCGATCGGCTCGGCGTTAGCGTTTGTCAGCCACATCGCGGGTGTCACCGGCACGCGCACCTTCGAGCTGACGCAGGCGACGCCGGCCACGTACGCGCACCTTCGCCGGTTGTCCACTAAGTTTGCTTGTGCGTTTTCGGCTGTTTCCTCCGCCTGTCGCTTGCCCTGTCGGCTCGGTCTAGTCTCCATATTTTCTGGAAAGGACATCCTCCTCTGTCAGGTAGAAAGAACTTATCGGTCCAGTCAGGTAGATAGACGACAGTACAGCACCCAGGGGAGTTCGCCGGCACGGAGTTCCACTGAGAAGTGCCCACCACCACGCCAACTGCTGCGAACAGTGTGATCTTATAAATCAGCCCCAGCTCACCAGATGCCCCTGTCGGCGCCCCCAGCTAGCCCAGCTGGTCTACAGGCCCTTGCCGAGGAACAGCCTAGCGCAGGTTCTTCTTCGATGCCTCTGCAATCGGCCGCCCCGTCCCGCCCTGCGCCGCCCCACGTCGGCTACTTCCTCAGTCCTGTCCGAAGATCTTCCGTTGCAGAGATGCTCCGATGGAGGGGGCTGGCCCGACGGCCCACCGTACCATTTGAATCGCTACCAGGTATTGCCGTTTGACGTCAACACGGTCGGACGCCCACTGGGGGCAAAGCGAGTAGGGACTGCCAACCGGGGGCAGAGGACAGTGCGACAGACACAGCTACCTCACAGAACGTTCAAAAACTAAGACACGGAGAAGGTCCAGGCCAATATACTTGCCTGCCAGAGGAGAGGGGTGCGTGTGGGGTGGTGTGGGGTGGGTGTACGAGAAGAGTAAGAATCGCTTTCGCCCGCTACTGCTGGTACATCGAGTGGAAGATGGGCGAAGTGCCGGTGGAATGCCGAGCCGACAACCCGAAGCGACGTAAGCCAGCAAAGGCAGAGGGGCTACTGGGGGTCGCTGGGGAACGGTGGAGACTGCAATGCAGTAGCTTTGCCAGCAGTAGCAGAGTCGCGCCGGCCGACAGACGGCTCCACGCCAAGTCCGACCGAAGGGCTGGCATTGCAGGCGGACAGGCCTGTGGGGCGGCTGGACCTTGGCCTAGGGTTCCTACTATTCGCTTGTTTGCAACCTCTACGCCGCTAGGGCCATTGTCAGCACCCTGGCGAGGACATTGTGTGGGGGGGTCAGAAGGGTGTAGGCGGTCCCTCCTGCCGGCGTATGGGGGAGCTCATAGTAGCGGCTGCGCGGAGACGAAAAACAAACGCACGAAATAGTTACAGCGTCTCAGGCTCAAGAATATACACTATATTCGCGGCTCGTCTCACAGCTAAGCACCAGAAGGAGGGGTGGGCACCGAGGAGCGGGCCTGCCCACCGGTCCTAGCCGACCTCTGGTCCGTCTCAGCGCGCTTTATCAGTGTCCTGCGGCGAATATAAAGGACGACGCCCCTTTTCCACCCGCACGCCCTCTTCGTCTGCCTTCGCTCTGACTGAGGCGCTCGCTCTCGAGATTGGGAAGAAACACAGCACCTTTAGATACCATCTTCTCTTGGCCTATCCCCATCGCTTCAGCTCCTCTCTCCACTCCGCCTTCGGGCATTCGCTTGCTTTTCCACGTAGATCCACCCACCGGAGGTTAAGCAGTCTTCTCGAAACGTGCGAAAGCCTGACTCCTTTTGTCCGCTCCAGGCAGATCGTCCTTTCAGTTGAAGAAGTCGCCCAGGGAGCGAATGGTTGATCCTGCTTTGCGTACGAGGCGTCGGCCATTTTCCCGAGCGACCGGGCCGTGTTCACGCGCGTGGCTGTTCACATGAGCCGGTTGCAGTACCGTAGCTGGATGGACGAGGTGAAGAAGTCTGTCTAGCAGCTATTATTCGCAGAGGCGCTAGCAGAAATAACCCTCTCAGGACAGCGCTAATTCCCTCTACTCTGTTGCTGAAGCTCGGTTAGCGACCATTTTTCCCCCGGGGCTGCTATTATTGACAGAGAGATATCGATAGGTAGTTAGTCACCTTCTCTTTCGGAGGGGACGCGCGCGACCCCACAGTGAACTCATTCGTTCGCCGTATCATACTAGAATGACGTAGATTGTGTTCCTCCCGGATCGAGAACGTCTTGTTCCCGCAAGTAACATCGGCGCTTGGAAAGAACGCACGAACATGGTCGAAGTCAGTGCCCGGGGACGAATCACACGACTTCGTATACGACTTCGTACAGATGCCTAACGCATGACCGAATGGCACCAGAAACACCCGAACAAACACCCAAAACGAGCACTGTTTCTTTGGTTTTAGCGGCTAATAGTTCCATTTGTCAAACGGATGAGGTGGGAGTTATTTTGTCGTCGCACAGGCTGCCTGGGGCCGTGCGAATGCCCTCTTGCCGTCTCTTTTCGCGAAGAAGTTCTTTCTACGATAACCATCGGGTTTGGTGGATCTGCCGCTTGTCAGCCTGCGACATTACGAAATAACCTGATTCCTATCTAGTTCTATCGAGACGCGTCGCACTACAGTGAGGATAGAATCTTTCAATTGCGCTTCTGGATTTGATCAGCACTGACTATAATACCCAGCGGTTTCCGAATATGATCCCGAACGCAAAAGGTTGATTGTAATGACACGTACGCAAACTAGGGACAGCCATTTTGTGGCATTTTCGAGAGTCGAACTCTGGCTGCTTTGAATATTCAGGTCAGAAAAAGACCAGCATAGGCACTGTCAGTTGTCGCATTTTGCAATGTAAGAGCTTTTCTTCCAAGACCGGATCCACCAGAAATATACGCGCAGCGAATTCAAGTGGGAACCTAGTCGGGATTGGAGTGCCGGAGATAATGTGTGAGCCACTAAACCAACGCCGACAGCGCGTGTCGCATCGACAATAACTGCTTTGCGATTGATTCATGTGCTCAAGTCTTCGCTCGGGCCTGCGGACACGCGCGTGCGCAATCGTCTAACTGAACTGATGGGATCTGACGCACCTAAACGCTGGCTGGATGCCTTGTTGTCCGCGGATCGCCTCAGATACGATGAAGAATGGCTGAAAGAAATCGCGAATTCTACAATGAATGTTATTCCACTTGCGGTCGCAGGCGCGGTACGGAAAAGATTCGATCTCTTGGCAGAGATTTTTATTCTTTTATCAGCCTGCATGAATAAGTTCACCGCAATCGTTGAGTCATTGCTTCCGAGGCCCGATCCTTCTCTAGATGACCAGGCCATAGCCGTAGCGGTACGGTATATAAAGCACACCTTAAGACATGCAAGTCAACATTCACATACGACGAGTACCGATGACGACAGGCCGAAATAGCCTTCGAAGTAATGCTAGCGCAGTCCCGACCCCGCAGACGGTAGTGAAAATAGGGTGTTAGTAGCTCTGTGGGCCCTACACTGGTCGCTGCAGGTCGCCAGTTGATACATCGGCATCATGCTTTTCCCAAACCCCCAAAAGGGAGAAGAAAAAGGTTGAAATAGCTAAAATAGTAAACCGCACCTAATATTTAACGTCGTAGTGTTACAGCCTTCTCGCCTTGACATGTGAGCTGTCTCGGCCGTTAGTAAAGCAAAAACGTCGAAGACGCTACATCGACTAAGGCCCGACGATTATTCGCTATTTAGTGTATCCATATGAGGGCATAGTACGCTCAGATTTCACCAATTCGACACTTTATCATAGTGAACCCTGTTTGGAGTGCATCCAACATCGATTGCCGGCTTACTGCAGGCGAAGCAGCTATGTGTTACGAAAAGTGTCGGGTTTGCATGAGGAAACGTTCCGTCCGACATTTTCTAAACGTTGCGGCCCCACGAGAGTTAAACACAGTCGACACGAGCAGGAAACCAATGTACACGTTGAGATAAAACAACTGAAATGCCAGTCATGGAGAGAACTGTGCTAGTGAGGATGCACCGCGATATTTGCGTATATACAGCCTTGCCCTGCACAGTTTCTATGTGCTTCTCTGGTACCAATTTTTGGTAGTATGTGGCTAAAAGCGGGATTGTGTATTATTGTAGGTCCCATCTACGAGTTAATAATAAGATTTAATCTGAAATGTGA
>MNPL01003091.1:0-12004 GCA_002081605.1 Tropilaelaps mercedesae
TATATATATATATATATATATATATATATATAGGCGTTATCTTCATATTGGCTTGATATAGTAGCTATGAAGAGAGAGAGACAGATCTGACCTTACCGGACAAAAACTAGTGACATGCGTTATTTTGATGGCTTTTAGTGGAAGTATATACAGCATTTGCCATGTGCAACTTATTATAAGCTAAACAGATAGATTGTATAGCATTATTCATCTCTAATCTTTTATTTCATTCATGTAGAACAGAAGAATTTTGTGTGATATGCTATACGACAATAAAAAATATTCAGCAAAAATTGGATTTTTAATTGTCAGATAGCGCGTTACCCGCTAAAGCAGCATTTCCACACGTTGCATTTGAAGACACACATGAATGCAAACAAAAACTAGTAAAATATCTGGTTGTTTTACTTATTCTGACCATGCATATTTTTGCATTGTAGGGCGAGAACAACGATACGAGGGGCCTTCTGGCAAATCCTGTGTCGTCCGCATCAATTCAACAGTCCTGCCAGTGAGTACCTATAGCGCCCATACCGATGGGCCATGCAGATAACAGTCAAATACCGAGAAACGCTCGGCCAGTAATCTTACGTTATCAGATTTACAATGAGTTGTCTGTGACCATCGGTAGACCCATATGGCTGGTTATGGGAAGCTATGCAAAAAGCAGCTTTTGTTGAAAGCCTTTTCTATCCTGAGGCGAGTTCGTGTTCTCGTGTTTTAATCGAGAAGTATGAGAATTTCCACTTGTATTTTTATAGCGTATATTTTTATTGATAATTCAAATGAGTCTGAACAGTATTCTTGAAGCAATCGTGGAGTCATCCGGAACCAGCAAATAGTGTATCAGCGATTGCAAGACATGTATCTTGTATTTTCGCGACGAGGAAATTATTTTTTTAATGGAATAATAGTAACTCAATACTAGCGCAAGAGCTCGTAGAAAAGCTGTGACTATTTGGATGTCTCCATTTTTCTAAATAAAAGTTCTAGAAACTATAGAATAAGGATATATGTACACTCATTACCGAACGCATATATATATATATATATATATAACACGAAAAGCTATGAAATGACGAAATGAAACTTAAGTAACGAATTTGCTTTTCAGTGAGAGCTACGGGTCGACAAATAAAATTGAGGATGAAGAGTCAAGTGAGCTGAACCGAATTCTACAGAATACAATGGCGTAAGTTAGATTCATTTCTCATTCCACCATTTGGATAGCATCAATTTTCGTAAATTGCTGTTTTCTACCATTGATCGTCATCGTGTTGCGTAATTATCTTTATTCAAATCCGCTATACGATGTCTTTTTCACGATTTGAAAATTTGATCGCGTAGCCTCTATTTGGAACGATTTCAATACGTTGAACCGATGTATAAACTAGTACCATTTCAAAACACACGACGATGGTAGTGACGATCATAGATTACTATGTGTTATCGTATATTTTGTTCGGCTTTTTTATCATAATAAATAATGAGTGTGCAATTTTTCTCGTTACAGGCATGTGATAAATATTTCATCACTCGGTCACTACATGGATAGTTCGGAAACAACCCAACGCGGTCGGCAATACCATTACAAGGTGGACCAGCTACTTTCTCGGACTCCATATCAAAAGAAGGCACGACTTAGTTTATTGCAGGTACTGGCTGCCACCATGTTGTGGTGTGTGCACGCTGATCGTAATGCGTCTGTTCACATGAATGTTTTAATCCCAGGCTTCTAGACCTATTCAAGCATATCAAAGCCTAGACAAGTTAATTGTTTCTTTCGTTAAGCCTTTAATTTTATTCAATTGGTGTCAAATCCAGACAGTAGCTAGGTGTTCGTTGCATTGCCTAAGCTAGCTTTCTTAGTCTTAGGGTGGTTAACGTGACGCCAATATGCTATGTGATCGTTCTGTCAACTTTCTCTTTCAGGAAGCAGATTTGTCCAAGGTCCTGTACTGGCCGGCAATGAGTGATCAGGAGTTTCGTCAGGTGGAGGCTGTAGCATCACTACTCAACCAGGCTCTGGTCGACATTCAAGTAGAGTCCAGCGAACCCCTTGTAGTCGACTTCGGAACTTCGCTCTGAAGCCTGTGCGGTGGTCCCTCAGATGATCTGTCGAAGCAATCAGCTCTTTTTGCTCCGTGGATGGGAGTTTCCTTTGCTACTTAGGATCTAGCCGGCAGTGACCGCATGAACTATGCGCCATGCGCGTCGGCATACCTTCCCAGCGTGGTGGTGCCGTGCGGCAAACGGAAACGCATGTAAAAGTAAAAGCTTCTGGAAACATGTCCACAATACGCGGCAGACGTGTTGATGTCAATCATGCTACAGCGTGACATTTCGCGGGCAGGCCCAACATGAGTATAAGAGAGGCTCCGCAGTGGGAAAAACTTTGAAAAAAGACCACCTACAAATCCAGGTTATAGGTGATATGGCTGTACGAATGGCTATAGCAGAACTTTAATTGATTGCAGCTTTTTGAACAGGCTCTTGGAGTTTGTTGACTATCGAGTAAAAATCGACAAACTCCAAACCTCGACTAAACCTTGGAAGGAGCCGATTTCGCTTAAATTTCAGTTTAAAGCTCGAAATTTGCATAAATTAAATTAGTTCTATTCACCGTTGTCGTCGCAAAAAACGATTTTTTCGTACTATTTTCAAAAATAATATGAAGTTATACTATTCGCTGTAATGCTTGTTGCAAGGGCATTACACTTGTAGGAATGTTGTGTACGTAAAATAGATCAATACTGCGTCGCCGCTATGTGTATAGAACGTCGCGTTTTAGCGCATTTAACTTAGTTTTCCTTGACCTTGAGTAGGCTTTCGGGAAGTAGCTAGAGGTGAATTATTTAGAACGTTATCATTAAAGCAGTGTTGCCAAGCTTGAATTATCAGCGAGTTAATTCATTTCAACGGTGGATTATGAGGAATTTGTATGTGTGTTTTTGTCGCGGGTCTATCTAGCCCTGTATTCCTGACAGTTAATTATAGAGCATGACACGAAAAATGCTAATTTGCTGGCGTTCAGCGCGTCCCTGTTTAGCGAAAAGCAACATCCGCCTAGAACATATGCTTAAAATTCAGTTATGAAATACGAATTAAATTTTGATACAAGAATTATGCGCAATGAAAAATCGAGACCAAGACCGTCTCCTAACCCAAACTTCTAAACTGACGACATTATAAAAACGATGCAGCATCATCAGAGGGATTCATAATCCGGCACTCAGAGGTTATTAACACGGGCGCGTGTCTTCGTATTCGCTAACGGCAGCTCATCGTTATGCAAGTCCCTCTGCACAATACTCCAGGACATATAGGAATAAATCCAATTACACCGTTAATACAATTAGAAAACATCGGAAACAACAAACTTGTCCTTCGTTACTCTTTGGGAACACTCAAGAAACTCGGGAAGTTACTCAAGAAGCTGTGGAAATCATGCGCCCTGCTCTAGATAGTACGTCGCCAATTGTACCACGTATGCAGATGTGATAATAGCTTGAGAACATTTGTGTTTCTTCTATATATTACCGACTTTTCACGCGGCACTGGGTGTGAATGTGTGTATGTATGTCGTTAAAGTAAAGCAGTCAAACTTATTGTATATAGCGATAACAACTTGTTGAATGGCATCTAAAAATCTGAAATAAGTATTCTAGTAAAAAAAAGAAAATTTATCTGTTAAATAAATATATCCAAACTTTTTTGTCGCTTTTTGTTCTTAATTTGATTATTGTGAGTTTCTAACGGCATTGCAGACGGTGAGAAAAGATAAACTAAACTCGAAAAAAAGTAGTCCCCAAATTATAATTTGTAGCATAAATTAAGGTACAGCGGGTCGATGGTTAATCTTCATTGAGGATGTATTTACATCGTAATACCTATTTCACACCCTACACATTGTTGTTCCTTATAGGCTAGTGTGTATCTCACTGATAATAATCAGCTATTCTTTTGCTTAGCTTTGGATTGCCTACAGATAATTAAAAAGGAAAATTATAAGAATATTAAAAAAGATTTTGAAAAAATTACAAGTTAAATTTATTTTTTCTTGTAAAAGATAATGAATTAAGAATTAAGATTGATGAAAGTAAACCGATGACTCCTCCAAGTTTATTGGGGATTGAACGTAGAATTGTATAGGCAAATAAAAAATATCATTCTGGTTGAATATGTATAGGAGTTGATATTGGATTTTCATGAGTTTCATGGGCATTGATAGAACGCTTAACACACGCGGGAAAAGGCCGTTTGATATCTTTCCCACAGGACCTTTATTCTATTTTCCACAATTTGAAAAAATAGGTTGATCAGCCCTAGAAATATGGATGACACCAGTAATTATCAAAATTACCGTATTAACTGTAGTTTCTAATTTAAATGTAGCCGAAAATGCATAATGTTATTGTTTACAAATTTTTCAAGCTGACATTAAACTTTTCAAAAACAGTTTCATTTACCTGCAGAAACCTTCAGGCCGCTATAGAACTCTCTCTCTTTAAACTTTCCGGTGAATCTATCCCCCTTTCAGAAACGACGCAGCTATTTCGACTTTTTAGTTTAAGTAATAATGTTGAACCTTTTAGTAACCCTTATATTTATGTTTTTTGGCTAAATAACTGCATGGTGTTTCCTCGCCGTCGTCGGTCAGGTGTTGTATCATCCCTCTCGGAAATCGTGGTACCTATATATAGCCTATATAGCCTATATGTAGTATTTATATATACCCGTTTGCAGGTTCAATACATTAAGAGCAGTATTGGGAATTTCAGGAGTCATCTCGGTCAATCGTTTTCGAAGCTAACATCAACATACAACTAAACATTGTATTGTTTCGATCATATCAAAGCGTATTGAAACAATTTCTGTGCTTAAATTACGGTATGTGCTCTGTCTTTTAGGGCACGGGCACATATCGAAGTATGTCCACAGGAATTTTGGCAGAAACATTTACTTCATATTTCATCAATATGCTAAGTCACCATTTTGGGAGAATATTTTCAATGTTACTTTACCTTTTTAAGGATACGTTACTTCAACCTCGTGACTGTTAAGCGGAAGAGTAGCGCCATTTGAAAACCCCGCGCTGCGGACACTCCAACACAGAATGTTATAGAGGCAGAGAGTATAAACAAACAATGTCACATGTAGTGACATTGTTTGTGTATACTCTTGAGTCGGCGCCGCAAATAGCTGGCTGAAAAAGAACTGAGTGTTCGAAAACGTTTTAATTATGGTAGCTCTATGGCGATGAGCTCAAGAGGCAGATTTGAGCTCGACTGAGTGTTCGCCTGAACTGAGTGTTCGAAAACGTTTTAATAATGGTAGCTTTATGGCGATGAGCTCAAATCTGCCTTTTGAGCCTGTTCTTAAGAATATCGATAGAACAGTTCCAATACCGTTTCTGTAACGTTTCAGTACCAACGGAGTGGATTCGGCATTGGTTTCATCTTTTCGTTTCCGCGGCACGTTGCCGGCGGGCAACTTCTCCGCTCGCGTCAAGCTTACAATGACTCTCGTACTTGATCAGTTGAAGATGCACGCCAATTGCGACGCAATCGCAATGTGTAGTGATGGTAAACGCTTTCTTCTAGGAACCTACGAGCTGCACGAGGGCATCGAACAACTCCGACATGGGTCGATCTCGCTCTTCACCTCGAACGGCGACAAGTTTGAATTGATGACAACGTGTGAAGCTCCGGCCGGCGTTCTCGACATCAAATTTCGTAAAGCCCCCACAGTGACGCGTGATGACAGCAGTGAAGTCTTCGCCGTGGCGCTGGCCGATGGTACGGTTCGCGTGGGGCAAGTCAGCCCCGATGACCAGGTGAAGGTGGAGGAGGGCTGTAAACTCTCATCGCCATCATCCTCCACCAACACGATCGCCTTATCAGTGTCCTGGATGCCGGCTGATACCGACAGGCCACGTGTGGCAGCCACGTTTAATACTGGCGTCGTGCGCGAATACCAGCTCACGAACAATGCGAGCTCTTTCGTCGTCCTAAGGGAGTACAGTGTTAGCACACTGGAAGTCTGGGCAGTCCTACATCGCGGGCCGCTAATATATACGGGCGGGGACGATTCGAAGCTCTGGCGAACAGCCACGGCTGATGGCAGCTCACGCGTTATTCGACGATTTTCCAGCGGCGTCACCGCCATCGAAGCCGACCCGCTATACGAAGAGAATTTGCTCGTTGGGACTTACGAGGACCGCCTTTACCAGTTTGACCTAAGGATGATGCGCGATCCCCTTCAGGAGGTCGACATAGGCGGCGGCGTCTGGCGGATAAAGGATCATCCTGCCCGAACTGGCCTGTTGGCCGTTGCCGGAATGTACGCTGGTGCATTTATAGTGGATTGTTGCCTGGAAACGTGGGCTATCAAACAGCGTTACACTGGACATGAGTCCATGTGCTATGGCATAGAATGGTGGGATGAGAAGACACTTCTGTCGTGCTCGTTCTACGACAGACAACTCACCATGTGGAGATTATTGGATTGATAAATTAACTACTTGGTACTCGTGCTTAGATGCATTTCACTTGCTGGAGTAATAGGTGGTGCATTACGATAGAAACAATGTGATAACTAGGTAGGAAATACATTGTTAATTCAAAAGTGATTGCAGAGTGTTGTGATATTATTTCCCTGCCAAATAAAGAATCGAGGGTAGGATTTGATCCAGAATTTGATATGTTGCCTTGCAGGGATGCTCGTATGAGTGTTTACCTTTTGTAAATTTGTATCGGCTCAGGGGTGTAGGTGTTTGTATATTAGTATGAAAATTTTTGTACTTATATATTTGTTGAGCTTTTTTCTACAAGAATCTGATTAAACATAGTAAATGCGCAGAGATTCTGAGCCCAGCTAGAAAGTCCGTTCAAAGTAAGCTAATTTTAACATAATCACGCAAAACATAGTTCGTGAATGACGAGGGCGTTGAGGACGTGTGTTACATAGAGTGTGAGAAAGAGGAGAGGGAGAGATTTATAAATATGGTGACACTCGACAGCCTCTTTGTTCGCTCTTTTGAGCAGAACTGAGTCGTGTCCATTCTTGTTTAATAATCCGAAAGTGCAGGCAAGAATCGAACAGAGATGACTTTGCCAATACAACACCTCTAGATGACTAGAATTTATCATTAAGCTTTTTCTGTAATTTTAAGTTAAATAAATTTTCCGGTCAAGCTATTAACGTCCATTAGACAAACTGACGGCCGACCTAGTGGTAGATATGATGCATGTATGTAAAATACATGCATCCTTAATAAAGGAAAATCATCTGCAGATCATGCATTTGATCATTTTCTTCAACAATTGAAACAATCTTAATAAGATCAAATTTAAGCTAAAAAGCACGCAATAAAACTACCCCTCTCCGCGTTAATATACCGCATATTCAGTGAATTAGTGATGGATAATAGGTTTCCACTGGTCCTATGTCAAATTACAAAAGACTAATTCAGTGTTCTCTGTTCAGGTTATACTGTTCGTCGAGCTCGGTGGCTTGGTGCATTCGTGTGCGCCTTGCGACTGGAGGAGACACGTAGGTGCACGGTTCGATGCCCGCCGGTGCACATTTACATTTATATGGGGTCCGTGTTACGAAGTAATGCAAAACTGCTACCGTAGACGTTGAATGTTGGCTGATGGTCAGCTTTAAAAAATTTTTTTTTAGACTATAGCGTTCACTACTGGCGAATCATTTGGTGACTTGCTGTTCTGTTTGGCAAATGTATACTGTTACGCTTCAGAACGTTATTACTAAGGTGGTTACGGTACCGTTGTTGAGTATCACTAGTCTAGACAGACTAACCAAATAGCGGCAGGCTACTGGAGAAAATTGATGGTGATACTGGCGTGCAAACAATTGAACCGATGGGATGCATTTTCTAATTTTCCACGCTGGTGTGTTATAATCGGCCTTCGCATGAGTGGAATACTATTTTACACATCCACATAATCCACACATAAAGATTTTCGACGAACAACGTCTTCGCTACTTGTCTCTTGCACTTTTCCCACGATTGTCTTTTCGAGCTGGTTAATTGATTTCCCTACTTTCTTTCCGTTATCTATAGGCTATCTTTTTGACTTGAAAGGGTAATTATTATGTGTGTAGTTCGTTCAACGCGGTGCCACGTTAGAGCTGGATAGAAACTCAGTTCAAAAAGGGAATAAAAAGGGGATTACATTTCGTAATAAAATCTGCATGTCAGCCAGGGAGCGTAACCCCAGAATATGATCAAATGCCCGGAACCCGCCGGAGACTATGCCTGTTTCCTTTAGTATTTCAGACACCATGTCCGTTATTAGAAGCGTCAAGTTTTCTTCTCCTCTAAAGCTACGAAAAACATTCGGCAGTAGTTGAAAGGATCCTAGATGATAAAAAGAGCACCTCTCCAAAGGCGTTCTTATTTACTTCGAAGCCGAAGGCTTTTTCTGCTTCTGCCAACCAAATATTGTGTTACATCAGGTAGCACAAGTTATGTTAAACCGCATATACTCATAACTTCCTATTTCAATTTCTGTCATTATGTCAGCTTTTCAACAACATTTTATTTTTGGAAAGCTGACATATTGAACATTTATTTGACGTATAATTGGTGTCAGCTATAATCATTGTACATTTCTAAGTACATTTTGAAAATAGTGTAAACAGAGGTGTGTGTAAAATACCTCACTCATTTTTATTTTATCATGACATTCCCACAACTGAGAATACGTGTGCATTAAAACTAAACTTTGACGAAGCTAATATCGATTGTCAATTACTTGTGGTCGAGCACTTAGGTTTATCACCTAAACTCATAGGTTTGTGTACGAAAAGAAGTATGGGGAAATTCAGGAAGGAAATCGCGATGGTTTTATTTTCTAGGGCCTACCATCAGCCATTATTGACCGCTGACGATATCATTTTAGCGTTGTTTTTCCAGACCTTCTCTACGACAGAATGAAAGTTGTATGCACTAATCGTATGACTCACTGTGTTCCTGTATTGCATTAGGATAATTTTGAACTCGTCATTTTTCGTCATGATTAGAAGCGACTGCTTCATTGGTTAAACAGGAAAGATAGAAGATCTGTTCGTTGCTGTTCGGCCATTATTGTGTCTCTATTGCACTGCAAGGCTCCGGTCGACAAATTCAAGTGAGGAATTCGAGGTGAGTTCATTGTGTATATAGAAATGCTTCAAATCGGACAGTCGGTGCAGTGCGCGGTCATTTAGTCCAGCAGATGACGCAATTGTTTCATCAACTAAGTGCGTCACACAACGCCAATCTAAAATGCATAGGCAAAAACCTATAAGTACCTTTAAAGCAGACGATCAGCCAATATTTAACGTCCACGGTACCGCCTATTGCATTACTTCGTAACATGGACTTCATAAATGTAAATGCGCAATGGTGGGAATTGAATCCGCGCGCCCACCTACGTGTGTCTTCTTATCGGAACACGTACGCGAATTTACCAGCGCGACAGAATTCGATGCCAGATAAACGCTTGCAATTTAACGAGCAGATTTGAAATAAATACGCATCGTTGTTTGTTCTGAATTGAATCGGACAAATTACTCCCAAAATTACCAGTAGGCCTGCGTGGCTATACAGCTTGTTTTCCCCTGCCTGAATTTGTCTGTTTAGTGTAGTCCAGCGTATCGATGCATAAACATGAGATCAGGTAAACTTCGTGGCCTTTCTTATTGGGGCGTCCGTCTCCATTGGACCCGTCACAGTAATTACCAAGACCAATAGTAGCTGTATGGCTGAGCGGTATCACTATAGATATATATATATATATATAAGCCTGCCCGTGTTCGTTGTGCTCATTCAAGTCCAGTGGATATGGGCATCCATATATAAAGAAACAAAAAGAGGGAATAGTAGTGCAGGGAATGCTAGTGTGATTGTCTAATCATATTTATAGCTGTGAGCGTCTGTGGTATTGGTGGCACGCAGACATAGAAGCAGCGCTTATACGCGACCTTTTGACTACTAATGACATATTTAAGCAATGTATTCGTGCGTATTAATAGTTTATCACTATACTACGTTTATTCGCCGCCGCTTGAGAGTGCTACAAGCGGATTGAATTGTGAGAAGAACAATTGCAAGCCATTCTTGAGATGGGCCGACCCGAGCGGTTGAGCTATGCAGGTCGCGAATGGCCCTGTCAGTGTCCTGGACGAGTCTATATGGCGAGGTGACTACTGGACGATTAGAGCGACACGTCTAGTGCGTAACGGTCGTGGCTTGCACACTCTTGCATCCTACTGAGATGCGAAATGATTCGAGTGTCTGAACAACGGCATAGGACGAGCCAGCTTATCGGGAGTGCTAATAGTCTTGGAACGACATAATTTCAATGCGGGGCATCAACACAGTACACAGGTGAATTTACGCTGTTCATTATTAGAAAGTCGTTTAATTAAGAATGACGTTTAATTTCACGTAGCGCACCTGCTATTGACCAATTCATTCCGGTTTTCAACTGCCATTATCGAATTTTGTGTCTCCATGCCAAAACAGTCGCACGTGGGCACATTTAAGGCGAAAGCCTGATGATATAAAAACTTGTTACTAATTCAGAGTAGCCCCGGTGAAGCGGACAAAAACACCTGAGTGCTCAATCCAGGATTAGACTATCGTATAGTGTTCATCGGCTGCTGTGCGATTGCTTTTAAGCGATCCTACAATAGTAATACCCAAAAAAACACGGTTTGAGGATAACGTTGTTTTTAGTCGATATGTTACAACCTGTTCCTGTCTATTGTGCCTCGAGGCGATTGTGACCCAATCGCCACAAGCAGAACACACAGCAAAAATAAAATGCGATGCAGCCAATCTGGTGACTTGAAAAGGTCGTTGCGCAAACATTATGCTCAATTCGCAAACGTGCAAACGATTACTTTTCTTTACCAATCCAGACAATTTCTAAAAACGGCTGTGTAGCTAAAGGTAGCTATTTTGTAGCGTTTGTCAGCGGTCTAATATACTCAACAACAATAACAAACATAGACACGTAATTCATCCACTCAGGAATTTACCCGGGTTCACTTTCGTACTTCGCGACGGCCTGAAATGAAATTTCTGCTGTTTTTTTTTCATTTTCGACCGCAGCAACGTGGGCTTTTCTCAGATATCTTGTTTAAATATTGACTGCGCTTTCCGCCTGTTAGCTCTGCTGACTGAACAATGAAAAAACGCTACGAACTAGCTCCGCAAATCGTACGCAGTTGAGTTTAACGTTAAAGCTGACCCGCCGCGAACGTCCAGATTTTGGGAGCAGCTTGTGGTGCCGGAGACAAAGCGAAGGGAAGCGAGTTCATAGTTAGTGAAAGACTGAATCTCATTTCTCACCTTGCTTTCGCATGATTGCGGAAAGTTGACCTCAATGAGGCACATAATATTGGGGAAATAACCATAGCGATTGCGACAACAACACCGCCTTGCGGTTATGTAAGGCACTTTGCTTGTTGACGTCCCTACGCGTGTGTACACGAACTGCAAAGACTGTGAGCGATAGTTGAGTGTCTCTTGTATCCGACTGACGACTTGCAGCATCAAATACGGCATAACTCGGCGTCACTCGGTGTAACAGTCTTCTTGCGTGTGCCTAAAGCACTCGTCAAGTACAACAGCCTGTACTTGGTGTAGTGTCTGTTTGAACATATCCCTTCAACATCTCCGTACAGAACACTATTCCTAGTGGATGTTCAACTTGCCGTAAGCCTCGTCTTAAATACGTCGACCAGATGAAACGCACATAGCGGCTATCGCCAGCCCACGGAACCGCATGCATTAGTCTTAGGCAGGACGAACATGCATGGCGTCGTGTGCTACATTTTGTCCGAGTGGAGAAATGCAGTCATAAAGCGAAAAGGTTTCTCGACTCATTAGTTTGTGAATGACTCGCCATCGCGGATTGCGTTGCAAATATCTTGGAAGCTGAATTTAATTTGGGAGAGAGAGAGAGAGAGAGAGAGAGAGAGAGAG
>MNPL01003091.1:12588-50027 GCA_002081605.1 Tropilaelaps mercedesae
GAGAGAGATACCTCGAAATGTGTAAAGAAATTATCGTATGTATGTGTAGACTTCATGTCGAAATTCCATGTGGCAGTCGCTATCTTTCCTCGACAGTGTGTCCTGCGCTTGTACCAAACACAACAAGATGCCTAAAAAATAGCCCGAGTTAGTCGCATTATTTTATTGTCTTGCCTATTGAGTGACCGCTGTCTAGTTAATTTGAACGCACAGATGTTATTCTTAAGTATGCGCCCAAAGGGAGTCTGCGGGCAATGTTGTCGTTGTTCAGCAGGATAGCTGTACAGTAGGAATATAGGAAGATACGGATTGGCCTGGGTTCACGACTGATCTACTGGACGAAAATGTCACGAGTGTCAGTGGCTCTGTGACTGACTGGCAGATGCTGGCGAGTGGGTAAGTAACATGGACATGTCAAACAAAACAAAAAACTTACGCTTAGATTTGAACTTTTTGAAGTGTAAGGATTGCTTCCGCTTGAGCACATCACCTTTGTATAGGTTACACCTCGACATTGACATCTGACCGAATTTCCAAAGTCGATCAATTGGGTCTGTATAAACTCTAGAGTATTATGACCGCCAGTGGGGCGTCAGTACCGTTAGCAAACTAATTAAATGGTGGGAGATTCATTTTGAGGTCAAATTTTCACTCTTAAATAGTATAACTAGCTCCTTTGACAAATATGCGCAAGCAGTATGCATGTTTAGTTGCTGGCCTAGCTAAAGTTCCAAACTCGAAGCCCAGCTGAAGCGTACGAAATTATTGCAATTTTTTCGGTCATTTGCTATATATAACAAATTGTAAACGTTATCGCACACACCCTTGTCGTCCTATGCACTGATTTGTCTGTAATAACACAGCGTTTTCACGAAGGTTTGTGAGGACACGTTGAATGTGAAACTTTAATAATTAGTCATTACAGGTATTTCACTTCATACTTATCTCTTTGTCTAGGTCAACTTCCCTTCGAGCAACAGATCTTTTTACATCTTCATTTTTTAGAACCTTTTTGCAACATTGTCCTTGGGTATTCAACAAATGCCAAGCCTTCGCAATAACCCCACAATTTCGCTCCTGGGGTACTCGCGAGGTTTTTGCTCGGTAATTTATTGTCTGCGTTGCTTGGATGCGATGTTTATTTGCAGGTCCCAATAACCAATCTGAGCTGTTGATACGCTGGCTGTTAATACGTATAGAGGAATAGGGAGGGTCGTGGGTAATTAGGTGTGTGTTCAACCAAGGTGTGTGTTGAATTGCTAAATGCGAAGATGGGTTTAAGACGGCAAACATTATTGGAGGGGTATCAGTTGGGTTTTATTGTGTTACTGTGCTTACGATTCGGTGTTTCGGTACGTTCATCGTTGGAATTTTGCAGACCTTTATCAGAAGTGGTAAAATATGCCTTGGGCCCCTCGAGAATCGCGTATCTTTTGGATAAAATGCGTTTTTGGTTAAGTATCTGATTCTTTTTCAAGAAGTTTTCTGTGTTAAAATAGAGACGGTATATGACGCCGACTGGATAACATAAATCCATGCGAGATAGTGTATGAAAATGGACAACCATTTACATTTGGTACGCGGGGCATGTTAACCTGAAGTACCAATGTGTCTACGGAGATACAAGACATCTAGTACAAATGGGAACTTTCTAGAGGCATTTTTAGGCGGAAGCGAGCGAAAGGCAAAAAAAAACGTTTTTCTTTCGGTGTCAAAGGGTCCCATTGTTATTACGTACTACACGGATAGAATAGCAACCCTATCAGAAGGGCTGGGTCGACTTTGTCAAACAGTCGCCCAGCGACAGCTGGGCGATTGCTTGGGCTATTCGACCCTTGGGTTGTAACTGTACTATGCTGACGCTAATTCCCAACATCACTGTTGTACTGTAGAAATCCGAACGAACACTAGAAAAAGCCGGAAGTACCGTTGGCCTTGATGAACCCGAAGACCAGTGTACGCCAGTTGTTAACGATGTGGGTTTTGTGCTTAGAAGGGAATTACTGATTGATAATTTGTTATCAGTCTCTCTTGTTTCATGTTTGTTTGTCGCGATGCCTTGACCTCGCTCGAGCAACGCTCAAGTTCTGTTTCTTCGGCATATTCTGGCAACGCCACTTGTTATTAGGCGTTCCTATAATAAGAGTATAGCTGAGATCTCAGCTGTCACTTTTTCCGTCCGTTTCCTAAATTCCTTCGGTGTCTTCTCCGGTCTCCCAGCTCGGATCGTTTTCGCAAGAGGTCAATCACGTTTTGGTACAAAATCGTCAGACATGCAGTCGCCGTCGGTTTTCAACACTCAAATACCCGGTTTATCGTTCAGTTACTTGGCAAACGGGGCAAACTATTCACTCGCTAGGCTGAACTAACTTATCTTCGAATCTTGCCTTACATCCCTTTCTCATTTTATTAAATGACTATTTGCCCTTGCGCGACGGATTCCCTCACCCACGGCGCTTCCGCTGCCTGTACGGTTGTACGCGAGAGTATGTATGCGTGTGTGTGAGTGGGTGTGTGTGTGTTCGTTGTGTGCCATGTGCTTATTATTGGTGTTGCCCTCGCGCTCTCTCGCGTGTCGGTTTTCCACTCTGCGAGCGTTGCGCACTGCCAGCCGGTGGTAGCACTGGAGGGCCGTGCCGTGTGCGGTTCTGCATTCAAGCGACTCCGGTCGTCATCGTTGCCGACATCGTCGTCGAGTGGGACTCGGCCAGTGTGACCGGATCTGGTCGGCCGTGCGCTCACCGAAACGACGAATCGGAGGAACAAGGACGACGCTCAGAGATCGGGTGCGCGCTTGGAGGAACGCCCGGTGCCGTCGGATTCCGCCCGCGCGCTTGATTTTTGTGGGTCTACGCACCTTCAAATCCACCGGGTCAGCAGGACACTCAGTTGAGAACGGAGTAAGTGACCGATAAGTGGTGGGCGGACGAACAGGCCACAGCTGTCTTAGGTCGAAAACCTTTCCCGATCCTCTAAAGAGCTACGGCCGTCTTCGCAGCCGTGCTACCTTGTGCCGCTGGCCTGTCCGCCTGGCGCCCGTGACCACGCCGCAGTGGTCTTCGGAAGTTGTTCAGCCAGACTGTCCGAAGAGGTCGACTGTCATAGACGATCATCAGGAAAGAAGATAGAGGAAGAAGAAGAGAACGAAGAGGAAGATTACCGAGAAAACGTGTATACCAAAGGCACATAGTGTCAAGGCTGAGGTGCAGGTAACATTGGGAAAAGGTAACCCAGGTTGGGCTCGGGTCACTTCTGCCGACTTTGAAGACGACGTCGCACCGTCGAACCATGGATATGGTAGAGCGATCTAGCGAATTAACAATGAGATTCAAGCCGGCTAACAAGCGGTGGCCAATTGGAGGCTTGGTTGTATCGTAAAGTTTGTATCACGAGTTTGCCTGCGCGCCTGCGAATACGTGTCTACCAGGAGGACGAACGACCGACAGGTAGCCAACCGGCCGCGGCGCTCACGAGGTGCTCGCAGCATCCGCGCCGCGAAAGGAGAGGGGTCACCGGGACGGAGATATCGTGATCTACGACAGCCGCTGTGTTGTCATATCGTTCGGCATGGGCCTGCCGAGCATCGCCATCGAGAACGCCGTTAAGCGTCATTGTCAAGAGCGACCCGTCGGAACAGGCCGCTGTTGTTCGCCGTTCCTTCAGTCGACATTGCCACGGGTGGTGGCTCCCTGCGAAAGCTACGGAGAATTTCGCGCGCGCGACAAGTGCCGTGTGAATACTGATCGGCGTCGTCTGAGTAATGTGTAAAGGTATCTACGTCGATTCTCTGGGCGAGTGAGTCGGAAGAGGCAGACCGCCAGAGCGGGAGTCCGGCGGGAACAGTCTCATAGGTGTAAAGAGAACGACACACGTAATCGTATACGTAGCCAGGTATCCACGTAGCTACGCCTTCGACGCCGCTCGATACAACGGAGAATGTGTACGTCCTTGTGTTCGCACACGTGAGAAGGACGCAGGCCGGAAGTTCGACGGCGAGCAGAGAGCCAGCGCTGCGACATATGTAAGTTTAGTAGTGCGTCAGAATTGTCTTCAACGGTGTCGACGGTATTTCTGCTCTGGGGCCAAATTCGATAGCAAACCGTACTGAAAATCGAATGCTAGGGAGCTAGCATCGTATGAATTGTGTCCGGGCTGGGCACGGTGCCTATGTGCCTATAGCTGATCAGCGGCTAGAAGTGCTTAATCTCATGATCTCGACTTAGGGTCTTCAGTTACCGATTGTGTTTGTTCAGTGGCAGTACGTAACCATCGATCGACGATGATGCGATAGGCAAAACGCGTGACCAAGCGGTTCTGTTGTGGCAGCTGGCGGCTATATCCGTACTGGACGTACCGCTTTAGACGAAAAATGCCCAGCCACGTGCTAGGCAGGGAGCGCTGGAGGTGGTGGTCTGTTGTACCCTTCTGTAGCCAACAACTCGTTTATTTATCTGTAACGCATACGATGTCGGTTAAACCATTGTTGTAGGTATATGCTATAGTTATGTTTGCTGCCAGTGCAAACAAACGACCCTGAGTGGAATAATATATCAAAACGCCTTTGCGGCTTGCGATCAGAGCACGTTTAGAATAACTTATATATTGTCAAGCAATATGATAGTATTTAACGATGCAAAAAATATGGTCAGCTTTCAAGCCAAGTTTTAGCCAACTGGTGGCCAGTATGTATGTGTGTGTTTATGCATGCCTGGCCCTACGTACAACAAATGGTCAACAAAGGGCTTATACACGAGAACGGCTTGTTCAGCCAATTTAGGCAAGTAGAGATCATCGCAGGGCAAATAATGAGTTGGTGTTTAGGTAGATGGCAGCATCTTGGATTTGTTCTTACAGTCAATCTCTTTGTTCTAGAAGTCCGCGTGAAAACTGGTGCTTACACAACGGCCCTTCCGGTTGGCAAGGTCTTTGACAGTTTTATCCTGCGGCTCTTGTCTCACTCGACTTTGTCATCCTATGCTGTGAGATGATTCAACTTTCATGTGGAGTAACTTAGGCGTGATTTTAGTCACTATGCTAATAAGCCATTGCACTTTGCGAGCATTGCATTAATAAGCGCTTTGTAGCTGACGGTGTGTTCGTGTTTGTTCGTTTATTTAGGCCATATTTTGCTGAAGTTTGCTAGGCGTCGCCTTTGCCACCAGTAGCGTCCTACAGGGTAATTGGTTTCCTCATAAAAGATAGACTTTCCCAAAGTGTGTATAGCGGTGCGTTCCGTTTGCATTTTTCGCCCTGTTCATCAGGACGATGTCCTTTAGATAGGGGTAGACCGTATTTCCGACGGATTTTTCTGAATGTCTACTCTTGGCTCTGAGTGAGTGCTATACGCTCTGAACAGGCCCGGAGTTTGCGAGTCTGGTTGCAAGGGAATCGAGTGATGGCCATCCCTTGAGCTGTATTTAGCTACCAGTTTGATATGCTGGAGATTATCCTATTGACGCGCCCTTTCTACCCCGTCATTCGTATAAGTAACGACTGTCTTTATTAGGATATCATTCTCGATATCAGGATCATGGGTCAACTCCTTTGACTGCTGCTGCGGCAGCGGTTAATTTAACCACTTGATTATCGCTGCTGTTCATAGCTACACGCAAGTTTGAGTTAGACGAGGCTAATTTCTACGGCTGCGTTACGTATCAACAGGAGTTGATCGAAATATTATCAGAACGTGATTCTGGATGATGAAGTAAGAGGATGAAGTGAAGAAAAGTCTATTGGTGGAATACGTGAGTGTTATAAACAGTAGGATGGCTACTTACTAAGGAATGTGTTCGTACTACTGAATAGCGTGTATTGATGCCCTTCCATTCCAGTACAGGGAATAAAAACCAGCGTCCTGTTCTGGTCTTGTTCGGCCAATGAAACGTACGTCAACGCGGTAATGCATTTGAAGTATTGACTGTGCTTCGGAGCATCAGAAATGGATTCAGTGTTTTCTTACGCATTTGTTTGCGCAGATTCTTACGCCGGTCTGGTCAACCGGCCAAGGTACTGTAGATACAGGGTACTGCAGTACCCAACATTCAATCTGAGTCTCTGGTTCTGAGTTTTCATCATACTAAAAATGGGGCACTTCTGAGCCGAATCAGGACGGGCGTCGACGTTCGAATGCACCATAAATCCGAGTTTCGCCAGATGTAGCCGCATCTAGTTCTAGAAATGCGTCGTGGGTAGAAAACTGTTCACAACGACCATGTGCGGTCAGAAGCTAGAAGGAAACCTGTGAGTGGGTCTTCCACCGTCAAGTTTTCTCATGGATTTTTCTAACGAACGCGTGGAAACATGGAAGTGAGCGGCGCGTATACGTATACGCAAAATGTTATTAGCCGGTTGATCTTTTTACCGTTGTTTCATCTGCTATCGCGCTTTAAATAAAATCAGGCCCAAATGAGTTGCTCACAAATGATAAAGGCCTGCAAAAACTCGATAATCGGGACCCATATCACATTCATAGACATGGTCCCGCTCTAACGAGGTCCGGATTCTTCTGGATCACGTCGGTCCTCTACCTATGAACTCTTTGCTAATCTTATACCTGTTCCACCGTCGTTCCACCGGACGTGTGAAAGGCCATTGTGTTTGCAGAGATTCCACCGCCTTTCCATAGTTATATCAGGCCGAAATCGCCGTAGGTACGTTTGACGTTGGCGACTTTTCCCGAGTTGTAGCTGCTCCGAATTTATTCGTGCTACTGCCGTAGGTTCGGACCGATGGCGTCCTAGGGCGCTACTGTAGCTTGTGGATGAATCCAGCTGCCATTCGTAGTTCATCTACGAACGTGCTTAGCTATCACTCACCTAAAGGTAGTCAACGCTTCTGTATGGCGGTAGCGTCGTCGCTCAAGAAGCGATCGCATCTTTCACATCATCCACGGTTTCTCAGGCTAGAACCTCCTGGACAGGTGCTATTGTGAGACTAAGGTGTATCACTTAGCCAGATTCACATAAAGCCAGCGGACAGGAGGTACATTGCCGTGGTTTGGCCTATTAGTTCTGTCAGCGCTAAGATAGAGGCCCGATGTGGCTGTGAGAGCTGGAACGTGCGCGCATACGCCGACAGAAGGCAATCAACTGATTCATGTCAGTTGCCTCACCTAGAGCGTCCCTCTTAAGCCGATAGAAACCCGGAACGAGAATCAGACCGATGGTGGTCTATTCAGTATACGACATTTTGGTATGGGACCTAACTATAGAATAAGGGGGTTCGCCCCCTGCTGCGTTGTTTGGCAGCAGCTGTTTGCCGAATCTGTACAGAATTGGCAGATCACATCAACAGCAACTGACGAAAACGGTTTTTCGTCGTGTTTACACTGTATGATTAGAGCTATGTGCTTTCTGGGCCGTATACGTCCGGAAACGCATGGAAACTGAGCCACCTGTACTATTAACTCCAGTGTTGGTAGCACATTGTAGACGACGCCCGAACCGTGACAGTTGCTTTTTGTAGTAAAAGCTCTGAGACCAAACGGCTGCGTTCCGGCCGATGTACCTGTCACATTCAGATTGCACCGACAAGTTGATAATCTCCACAAAGTACACGTTTCTGAGAATTCCCGACTTATTAGAAAATGCATTAGACGCCGCCAAAGCGTGGCGTTGACCTGAAGACTAAGGACAGTGAATGAGTCAGTTACATAGACCCCTCGGATCGCGTCTCGCTATCGACTGCTTCGTAGGAATCGTTCGCGTAGTTAGCCCACCTGTGAATAGGCCACACATGTTGCCTATCCATAGTCTTGCCACGTGTCGACATTACGTTTGCGTGGCAGTTTGACATTGCTTGGAGAACCGCCAACCCCTAGTTTTGTGGCATGGCTAAAGCCATTCGCTGATCAGGGACACCTGATCGAGGGGTGGATGTTTTCCACCACTAGAAGCCTGCCCAGTGCCGTGTACTTCCGTACACGTCAACAAGTGACTGTGTTGTAGCCTGGTCGATGCAAACGAACTTGGACGTGTGACATCAATAAATGGCGCTATATATATATATATATATATCTTTCAGCACATGGCCAGCCAAACGTGACAGGTCCTTCCTATTCAGTACAGTAGGCCATGTTGCCTAATGAAATGGTAGACGGTCCGTGAATAACGCTAATCAAGCTAACGAATCGTGAACTCGTAGCGAGCAGCTGTTGATGGTGACCCCACTAGCTAGCGGTGTGAGCGAGTGACATGAGATATTTATTCAACAAACAAGAAATTTTTCGAACCAATGCTAGCCGCTTATCGTTTGTCGAGTGCACGAATCGTACACGTTACATGTCTCTTACATGGGTTAAGCATACGCATATTCAAGTTTGCTGCTATTCGTCATACAAAGACATGAACGCGCTTCGGTGTGTTAAGTCGAAGAATGTTTTAGCCAACTCTCGTCTTGCTCTATGAATAACCGGCACGTCTGATCAAGCGCAGCCCGATTTTGTCACGCGCTCGATGGATTTGACAAGTTCGGGTACCTCGTCCGGAAGGGTAAAACGCTGCGATTTGTTTTTACTAAAACGGCGAGAGATCCGGAAAACCGTTATCAGAGAGGACGGCTGGCGTTGTACGAGGACTATATTTCGATCTGGACGTATCGACCCGCCAAATATAAAGGTGTGTGTAGGAAATTCGGTATGGCCGTACGAAACCTGAGCGATCACATGATAGCGCCGGTACGGGCCATCGGCGAAGCGACGCAGAGCAGTTCCCAATGACTGACTGACAATGCACTTCGGATGTTTCATTTATTAAATATCGAAGCAGAGAGCGTTACCTGTAGCGTTAGCGTTGTCAATGCGTGACGGCACAGGTAGAGTTGTTTGCCCTAGAGGCACGGAGTCAACCTGAATAACAAGTTCCATGTACTGCGCACGTCTCTGAAGGAAAGGCGTAAGCTGTAATTTAACGTAGACGTCAACTGTAACTTCATTAGAAGAACGGTTACATCTGACTGAAGTCCTGCAACGTTACCTGGTTCAATGTCGTTCTCGAAACTTACGGTAGCGTTTACGACTAGGCGGCCAAATCGATTTGTAGCCTACTTTTCGTTCGTTGACAGCGCGTGCCGTTCCGCGACGGTCAAGCTAGTTTGAAATTGAATGGCTTAGTGTTAACAAGCGTGTTTATTATCCGCTGGCAAAATGGTCACCGGTACGTGGGGCCGACAACAATATGGCTGGATGGATAGCTTAACAGCGCCAGAGCTTGTGGGTGACAATTTATCACTACTTCCCATCTACGCCCTACGCAGGTATGCGTTGGCTTTAAGATGCTGCCTACCCCGGTCATCGAACACTGCTGGAACGTGCGAGACTATAGAGGAAAACCCGAATAATTTGATGCAAATAAATGCATTCATTTAGATGCGATCACGAGTCTACGAATTGGACAACCACGTGTAGACGTTGAAAACATCACCCGGCCAATGGTCTAATTCGGTGACCACATGTTTGCGATAATGTATAGAAGGATAAACCGTCAATAAATTGAGCCTGAGCAATCCTTGCGTCTGCTATTGGATGCCATCTTAACTAAACAACAGGCACAGCTTTACGTCCTGTCATTTTCGTGAATTTGTTTGCGGGCGACACTAGTCCATGGATCAACAGTTGTCGAAAGCGTCTGATCGAATCGCGCAGATCTTACGATTAATCCTGGTGGAAGGCGCATTGCCAATGCTGTCATTCTGCCAAGAACGCGTTAGCTGGATAGTGCAACGGGGTTCTAGTCAATACCGTGCGATAGCACGAGTTAAAAGGAAAAGCCTGTCAAACCGGACGCACCGGCGATGCGCGCCGAAGTCAGATCGCGATACGAATGGAATACATACGATACTGGGCATAGATGCCTCTCCCGCCCGCCCCCGCGGAGAAGAGCGGGTTAGAACATCATTCGAGCACCACTTCGCTCGCCGACGGAGTGAATGGACTTCAAGACACTAATGATCCTTTCGCAGGTTCACCTACGGCGAGCTACGGTAAAAGGTCATACGACGGCAGGTCGAATACCTAGTGACTTCAGCTTCCGGCCTGAGCAAAATTCCGAGCAAAAATCGGCACAACAGTTGTGAGACAAGCGAGAAGGTGTATTCTGTATGGCTGGGACTCATGCAGGAGGCGCATCGACGTGGGAAGACCGTGTAGGAAGACTGGAGATGCATCTCATCCTGAGCGTCCCGGTTACAACCGGCAAAGAAACTACTGTGCCGGTCTTTGCTCGCACTAATGACAATATCAACGACACCCAAAGCTGAGCCGGTGAACAGCTGAGTTAGCCTCAGAGTCCCGTTTATGATACTTGGTAACGACTTGAATAGAACGCGTCCCCTGGGTAAACGACGCCGCGTAACTTGAACTTTTGCTTGGTCTCAGGGTTTCCAAGTAAATTATGAGTGAATCGACTTAACGACTCGTGGAAGAATTTTTTTCGTTACCTTCACACTACCAGGCATGATAAAACAATACTGCGCCATTAGTTGATCTGTAGTACTGAGTCTAGAGGTCGCCTTTCAGCGACGCCTTTTAAAATCATAGTAAGCAATCGACATGGGCATTTAAGTCCGTATGCACCATACGGCGAGAAGTCTACACGTGAGAAAATACCTGCCTGGTCTAAACCTATCGTTATCGTTCGTCGGTACTAAGTTGACATCAGTTAAAAGTGTATGTAAATAAATGTAAAAAAAGTCCTGACAATATTAGTTAAGACATCGGCCACTCGATCTGGTTTTATCGCCATTTAGTTTTGCTAAAAAGTCTGCGGCCACAGGTTTCTTCACCACGGGAAAGTGCAAGAACTATTAGAACAAGTGAACAGCTTTTGCATATATATATATATATATAGATATACAGGCAGAAATGCGGCTCTTGTGTGTTTCTTTGTGTTCTTTTTCCTCTGGATGAAAAAAGCGATAAAGGAACTTTCATAAAGAGTGGTCAATTCAAGCAATGGCGGCTGTTGTTGCTCGGATGATCGGCGCAGCAGCTGTTTTTATCGGCCGCCTTCTGCTGGACGCACTTTTTGCGCCTAAGTTGGTCCACCCGCGACAACTCCTTCTGAGCGACACGGGTAAGTCCCGTATTTCCCCATTACATGCGCTCCGGTGGATTTATGAGCTCTTGTCTGGAAGTCTTTGCTAGCAGATGATAAAGGCCGGACATTGAACTCGATACAGGCTGTACACTTGTACGCTGGGCGCCTAATGGCGGGGCGCCTTCTCCTCAGAGCAAAGATCTTCATCTGAACCAAAAACCGTTTTCTCCACCAGGTAGATACCCGCCTACGGCTCGACTAGATCCGATTCGCGTTGTTCCCGCTGGGCGATGCTGCTGTAATGAACCCGCCAAACTCAAAAACTGAATGTTGGCTGCGTGACCACGCGTGCAATAATCCTTAGGAGTGTTTCCTCTATTGTGAACTTGATTTGGAGAAGCGGGAAGATGCAGTCCGTATTACTTATGATTATCCGGATGATATATGAGCGTGGGGACCGATCTTGAGGGAAACGGAGTTAGATATCAAGTTAGAGCCATCTTTACATGAAGTATTACATAACGGATTATCCTGGACTCGAGGGTCTTCCGTGAAAAGCGCCACATTTACGTAGTCCCTTACATAACGTTTAGGCATTACATTTGATAACGTAGTGTAGTCATATATATATATATATATATATATATATATATGTATATATATATACAGCATATATGTACGCACTAATGTAAGCTGGAATAAATATTCTCGGTTTTCCATGTTCCATGTTCATCGTCATTTGGATTGCATCTGAATAATCGGTGTTTTGCCTTATTAAAACTGTTTAAAATGTATATTCAGTGCACCTAACGTAAGAATTTTCTTGAGCAATGGAAATGTGTGTAAATGTTGACGTGTACCGAAGCTCGCTTCGGCGCGAAAAATCTAAGAATATTTCAAGCATTTCAACACATAAGTTAATCATTTTTAGGCAGAACGCCAAAACCCAAATTCAGTCGGCGATGAGTTAGTTCGAATCCAGTGTACTCGATTGTTCACTTTGAAACTGGTAGTCGTTTCGTTCATATCACCACCAATTTATTAATGATTGTAACACTAAGAAGTGTGGGGAAAATATACGCTGTTTAACTAAGGTAATTATCAATTATGTCAGTGGCTGTAGAAGTATTTCCCCCGTAAATGTCTGGGTGTGCGGAAATCGATTAGCCACGCCGTGGCTTCTGTGACGCGTTTCGCGTGTAACCACACCTTGATGGTGTGCTCTCTACGCTATTGCTACGCCTCGTATACCTCGTATACGCCCTTAAACACAGAGAGCGATTTTAGCTGAGGTCGGGTAGAGGCAATATACATTTCACAACGTCAGTAAAAGAAAACGGCGAAACGATTATCCTATACAATCTCAAACCAAACGAATATTCGAGTCCGAATATCATTGAAGCTAGCGTAAAATCCACAATCAGCTCGACTTCGCTGCCGTATGATGTAAGTCAGTTTCGTCCAAAACGTTACGTAGAATGACAGCTCCCGTAGGAGAAATGGACGCAGCGCCGTTGAAACATGATCTTGATGGCACGTCTCTTTTTTGCCGAAGGTGGCCTCGATTTTGCACTGGTTGCTATCGACCAGTGAATGGAAACATTTCTTAAATGCGCCCGCCGTTATACACTTCCGATGCACCTCGGCTTCAGTCTCCATGCAGCCCCTGACTGCATTTGGCGACGCCAAATTATTCGCGAAGATTTTGTGTGAAACGAGATTATATGAACCGTCAGACAGAACTCAACTTGCCAGGCTTGAGCTATTTGGATGTTCATGTTTAATCGAGAACATTAATCGAGAGTCCAAATTGACAGGCGTATCGTGTTCGGGTTGACAAGAGATCGCAGAGCAGACGTCCGACGAATGGTTAGCGTCGTTCTGTTTAGTTCACATTTGGATATTCGCTGGATGCGTTAGACACAATCATGGCTTTGAAATATTATCCGGGTTATACTCGCAGGGAACGTAACGGCAAGATGTCGTATATTTCCTCTGGCCCATCTTTTCCTTTTTATTTTTTAGGGCTGATCATCAACCAACATTTAGCGTTCACGGTAGCAGTTTTTGCGTTACTTCGTAACACGGACCCCAAATAAATGTAAATGTGCACCGGCGGAGATCGAACCCATGCACCTTCGTGTCTCCTCCGGTCGCAAGGCGCACACGAATGCACCCCAAGCCACCGAGCTCGACTTTCTAGTCCATCTACCGTATGCTTAATAGTCGTAGAAGCTTCAACGTTCTAGATAGCGTATAAGTGAGCGTCTGCTTCAGATTACAAGCCTTCGCTTGTCTGCTGTACGGCAAAAAGTAAACAGACACAATGTCGTGCATATTGTACGATGGATCTTAATGAAGCGTCCTCGCCTTTTGGTTTTTTCGCAATCGACATATGATGAGGCTTCATTACAAAAGAGGCGTTTGCTCCGACTGGCAACGAGTGCTCCGGTACGAACGAGTTAGCTCCGTAGCGTTACCCATCAGCGTGTCTTGACACGTTACGATGTGATACGACTCGTGTACGGGGCGAGGACTCAGCAAATGCCACTTCTTGCGTCAGTGATTAATTCTATTTGGATATAGTCGAGGAGGTCTGTATGGGCGTTCTTATTACGACACGCAGAGCGAGGCGGAGTAAGAGTCTCAGATTGGCTTCGGCGTCATCGGCGAGTTTATTAGCCTGCTCCTGGCGTGCAGTTTTTCCTTTAACGAGGGCGGCAAAAGCGCGACGTTACCAAACGACCTCGAAGACGAAGGCTATCATCAGCCTTAGCTGCGGCCATTATTGTAGTTTCTATGATTATTTGTATGCGGAATTCCCTGGCTTCAGCATAGTTCTTCATTTTTCACCTGCGATAATAGCGAAGAAAGCCATAGCTGTCAAGGACTAAGGCAGCGCGGCAAAAAGCTTCATCCACATAGCATGGGGTGATCTCATCGGCCAGGTGAAAGCTACACACATATGGCGAGAACGCCAGACAACAGCGACAGTCTCGTATCTTCGGCATATAATATCTGGTCGTCCGTAACAGGCCTATCCGTTGACTGAGCACGGTCGCTAATATTTACAAGATGTGTAGCGAAGCCAAAACCTCACCTGTGCTCGCGACGAACAGTAGTGTATGGGTTTCTAACGCTGTTCCCGTGGGGACGCCTATGCTGGGGTTGGGAGTTGCTATCTAAAAATGGACTGCGAGGGACTGTTAATCGATTTACGGCTCAGCATTCCAGGAAAAGAAGCTGTCTTCGAAATTGGTTATGGACCTGGCGCGGAGGTTGTATTTCAAGGATATCGATTTTTTATAGCGGAGGCGGGACGCGTCCTAATTGCTCGAGTGTAAACGAACTGCGTCTGAAGTGGACGCACTTTACGACTTCGCGGGCGTCTGGCAAACGCCGCTTCGCTCGCCCGGGGAGTTTGTATTGTTGTTTTTCTTTCTTCGAAGCACATGCAATTCGACAGGCAGTGTAGTCAGAGCCGCGTTTGCGGCCTCCGATGCAGATTGAGGGCGTTCTGAATGACGCCCGGTTAGCTGCGAATCATCACATAAAACTGAATCGTGTGGATAACTCGGAAAGAATGCACTCTCCGGATGTATATGTATTCTCCCACCGTCTCGTCACGCGCAGGTTCCCTGTTCTAGATCGCTGCGCTGCTTGATCGCTTGATGGGCAGGTCATGTGAGCCAACCAGACACTGGCGGTACGCCCCTTCGTACACGAGGTAACGCCTCGAGAAAGGTCGCGGTTGCTTCTCACTTTGCCGCGGTTGCGGTGACGGTTGACGGGCCGGCCGGCGAGATCGGAGCGGCCCAGATTGAAGCAAAGCATTTCGGCGTAAACAGCGCTTGGCCAAAGCGTGATTAGCCAATAACACATAGCCGGTGAGAGCTTTCTCATTGCATTGTTCAGGCGCACGTCCCCCATCCATATCGTTTACCTGCTCCGGATGGCGTGACTTCTTCTGTCTGTCGATATTTTTCAACCGCTCGACTGGAGTAGCGTGGCGTTCTAGCAAACATCGCCATTAGCCGGTGTCTAACCAATGGCGAGCAGCCGTGAGTGCGTAGCACGTCTATATGTCTGCTTGTGTGCGTGTGCTACAAGGCCACAAAATCATGCAAAGTGTTTCGATACGCTCCGCCAGCTGACCGGCGGAGCTGTTCGAGTTCACCGGCTGGAACGGAATGGCTGTTAGCTTCGACTCGGGTGTTGTCGGTGCCGCCACGAACGACTTCGGAACTCCACTCCTTGCCCAGATATCGGTTCAACACAACTAGTCATGTGTTTGCCCCCAAACTCGCGTTCTTCGTCGTCTTGAGCAACGTTTGCTTAGCACTTAATCGTAGATAGCGGTTGGCACGAATACCATCTGATCGTCGCAGGGCAATGCGAATCATTGCATGGTTAGGTACATATATATATGTACATATATATATATGTATATATATATATATATATGTGGTGTACGGTATATACGCCCACAGGAAGTTACAAGACTTCGCCGTCCTTTGGTGCGGAGCAGTAACCGCCTTTAACGGCCATTTGCTCGTTCGATTGGGTAGTTCTTCTTTGTTTAGTTTAGTTGGGCTATATGACGGGATACAGTCACGGAAATGCGCATTGTCCTATTACCAAACGTGTGGCTAGGTTCACTGGTTCGATTGTTGGCTTTTTAGACCACAACACGAACTGCTGCGAGGTGAGTAACCGTGAAGGGCCGTCGCAGATCTGTACGTAGCTTTCGGTTAGAACGACGAACGGAATCGCATTCGTTCAGAGGCCGACGCAATCTATTTGCGTTTCGACATTGTCGGTGCAGAGAGTCGCAAAAACCGAATCTACTGATTCTTTCAATTCGAATAAGTCAAGGACCCGCGGCTTGTGGCCTTCGCCAGTGTGGTCGGTTCTCAACGACAAAGCTGGTCGGGGAGATGTAACAGCCGGAATGGCAGATAACGCCAGAGATGCCACTCTACGTCAGACGTCGCTGTCTGTTTCTCACAAAGTCTTTTTCCCTGTTTTCGAGGATATTTACACGAGCTTAGCCCAGACAGAGGTAGCTCAGAGTCAACGGGCGACAAAAATAAAAAGACCTGTTGTTCACGCACCTCTAGGTACATCTGGAAATAGCCAACAGGTGGGCAGATAAATCAGTGTCATCGGAGTCAACTCGGACAAAGTGTCCACACGGCTTCCCCGCTGGAGTGGCGAGCCGGCGTTCATGAGATAGCAAATAACAGTGTTCCCTTTAAAACATGTGTTTATTTATTCAATTGAAACCACATATGGACTTCTTTCTGAATATGTTTTGAATATTAACCTGCCGGCTGTCCGGTGTATTTTCTACTCATTGTAAGCGCGCTAAAGACAAGAGTTTTTGACAAGAATGACCAAGTGTGGAATATTTTGAAATTGTGAAGCTTACTTTAGTCCTTGTGCCGCAGAAGCTGAAAAAGACTGGTTAGCTTCTCTCTGGTATATGAAAAAGATTATTTACTAAATACGTTTTTCGGCTGTGACTTGAAACTATAATAGGTCGCCACCTATCGATACGTATACGATGGAAAGTTATTATTTTGATATTTTCTTAGAATATTTTAAACATCTGATAGAGCAATGCTGGTGTGGCGATTTTACCAAAGCTCCCAGTATTCGCTTCTGTAGATGTCATTTTTTAGCCTGAACTCTCGTGGCATTGTTGCTTTGTTCGCGTGTCGTCTCACAATCCGGTATCTCGAGATTTGGTAGAAATCTCCGTGAGTTCTATGTCGTTGTCAAAGGTGCGTTCTATTGATTTTATTGAACGAAGATCATCTCAGGAGTGGAAGGCCATATCTTTGACCTTGCAAAAGCGTTTGGGAGAAATATTTGAGAGGGCGTGAAGTTACACTTGCCCAACTGGCGGTCGTGGTTGAACACTAGGAGCTTGACGTCCCCCCTTACTTCACATCCAGAATTACCTATGCCGTAAATCCGGCACTTTGGCAAAAGAAGTTTTTGATCCAAGTTTTTCCCGATGACTTTGTATGTGTAAGATGGGTAGGACACTCCAGTAGGCGCGATTTTCGAGCATAACTGTTGCGTACTACTTTGTTGCCTTTTGTGTTGCATAGCTAATAAGAGGAGGTGATTAATCTTCCGGGAGTGCTGTTGCCGTACGTTTTAAGGCAGATAAATTATGCAGCTAGTGGCGTCTGATAAGCAGATTTCTTTCAGCTGGGATGTCAGCTGGGAATATATACTGGCATGATTTCCAGGAATGATGTCAATCCGTCCTACAAACAGTTCATTAACACTCCATTTAATGCTCTTTTCTGTCAGTTGTATTGACTATTGTTCCTTTTTTTGTCGCGATGGCTCAAAGCTTTAGTGGACAGCACTTTATGCCATGCCATTATACAGAAACGGCCTCAAGCTGGCTTAACAAATCAACCCCAAACACCAAATTTATAATGCACATGGCGGGGCTCATAGATGCGTCCAAAAACGCTGGTCTCTAGCTCGCTGGCTGTTTGTCTGTACAGCAACGAGACACGATGAGTTGCGCCGGAAGTCGATGTACGAGAAGGCCAGAATGTTCATATACGCCCGTACGGCGGGCGGGTGATGTTACGTTGGACCTTTCGTATTTGATCGGTCCTATTTCTGTCAGCGAGATAGTTTGTGTTTGCCCGTGGGAGTAACATTATATACAGCAAAATTACATGTAGCGTGGTTCTCGCGAAGGTTACGGGGAGACAGCACTTCTTGGCCGTTCCCGATGGCTTTGTACGAAGATGATCCAGGTTATCCTAGTTATCTATTCGGGCAACGATTTTGAGCACTCTGTCGTTAACTGCCCACCGACGATTGATTAGCCGCGCGTGATCAACTGGACTAATGGCGGAAGAGCATAAATCTGATTGTCAAAAAGTTAGAAACTTCCCTTTTTATTTTGGTCCGCAATCCATTAGGACAGACTCTTCAGGCAGACCGTCGACGCCCTATTCGTGCGACGATTGTTGAATGACTTTGATAAAATTACGTGCGTTGAATAGGTAAGCGACAGTTGGCCGGTAGAGAACCATAGAAATAAACTGCCAGTAGCATCCCTTACGCGGCAGTCGACAATCGACTATCGGGAGTAGTTTTAGCAATGACAGGAAATTGCACTGCTTGAATGATTTCCATTATTTGTATTTACTCGTCCGGGCCTCGATGGAGACGTCGTGCCAAAACGGCTCGAATCGTTAGCATTTTAATAGGGGATTTAGCAGAGAGCAGATGACCCATCCGAACTCCGAAATGTGGCTTTTTGATAAAGTTTTTTAACGACCCGTTCCATCATTTAGAGAAACGCATTCACATGCGCCTGTGACTTGAGCGGACGAGTAGATGGTGACAAAAGCCTAGCCGAACTTACGTTGAAGATAGTGTTGAGAGCTAGCGCCATACACGACACTGTAACCATTCGCTACACAATTTATTGGACTCCATTGAGATAGATAGGTTGACACGTATCGGCGTCCGCTTTCAGTGCTGCGCATTTGTCATTCGGCTGGAACAGTTTTTCGCCGGCGTCCTGCACCACGGCAGCGAAACGCGTGCCTCACGCGACCGACGAGTGAGTAGAGTTTTCTCGGCGGCCGAACGGATCTGTCGTTTTTGGGCCGAGTTGTCGGTTAGGCCGATGTTCTCTTACGCCTACATATCCCGGCGACGTCCAGCCATGGTACAGGCCGCGTAGAATTTGCGAAACAGCTCGCGTGTGGCCGTCCCTCTGCGGTTGAGGTCATGCATAGACAATTTTGACGTTGGTGGCGTCCGCGATGTTCGAAATAGAAGCCAACAAAGGGGGAGACACCTTTGCCGGCTCAATTTCCCTGGCGAGGCATCTCTGGTCGTAGCGACGCCATTACCGGTGCACTTTTGACAGCCATTTTGCCATGTGGGGATGGCGACGGGAGGACGGGGAAACAGCTGCATATCGAATCGTCGAATGGATGCTTCGATTAGCCGGGTCCTCCGTCGTCGCGGTCGATGCGATTTGTGCTCTGTCAGCATGAATACTGTAGTCAGTTGAGAAAGCGTTTCCGGTTTACCGCGCCAATCCGCTCGCGGCCAGTCAAAAGCCTGTTGTCGGTGTTGTTCGAATTTCGGTCGTTTGTTGGCAGCGAAGCTGTCAATGCGTTCTCCGGTCACCTCTCCGTAGCCGCTGGCGAGGATGCAACTCCGCTCGATTCGGTCTTTCGGGCTACAGCTCACGGCCTATCGGATCAGTGTCAGGTGCAGTGTCAAGACGAGCCGATGGCTGGAATGGTTTGATTTTTCCAGTTACTACTCGGACAGCCGTTGCTGCAATCGGTTGAAACCAAGTCGGGGACGAGTCCGGGAGAAAAGCGTGGAAATGCCGTCCATAGGAAATGACGATAGCGGACATTGCTCGTCGTCATATGGAGCAGCGAACCCAGTTCGAGTTACTGAAGCCAGAACAGGGTATGTTCTCTCGTGAGAGCTATGTGTCGATGTTAGTTACACTCTATCGCGCGATATCCTAGGTAAAGCTAAAATCACTAATTGGTTTTTTTAGAGGTCGAAAAAATAGCGTCGACGGTTAATCCGATGAAGTCCGTGGCAAAGTGTTCAACAATAACTGCATGAGTAAGATGCATATTATTCTCTATGGAATACAATGTGTGAGACGTTCATAGGCTGTGTAAAGAGACGTTGACTAAGTAACTGTTGTTTATGTTTATCATCTATGTGTGTTCGCTATGTCTATTATTACCCCGTTATCCATGTTTATATTCATATTTCTGAGCTGAGAAGAATATGAATCAGACAAAACAATACTGTAGATGAATAGAGCACAGTGCAGCATCGATGACACAGCAAAGCTGTGTCACTCTTTGCCTGTGGTAGCCTTATTTAGAAATATCGATGCCAATCGAAGTTTATTCGGAAAGTGAAAAGATATTCGGGAAACAAGTTTGTATATTACAGGAGCGGAGTTAGTCTCCACGCATGCGATCTTTTGTTTAACAATGGTTAGGACCTCTAAATCGAGTGAATCTAGTATTACAAACATTCGGTGATTACTTACCCACCCATATCCGGCGCCTTACCATTAATGTGTGCTGAGCCTGAATAGGTGCGAAACTTACGTTTGTGACTGTATCAAAACCTCGTAAGGTTGGACTAATAGTTATTAAAAACGATAGAACTGGCAGGAAAGAAATCCGCCGTTTACCGCATCGGTTTAGTATTGTTGACTGAAAACAGGAAACCCCTCACGGGAAACCTCCTCATGTGAGTGAAACACTATTGGACCGATTGATTTAGGCAATTTTGTTGTTTCAAAGTTTTTACTCCGTGGTTTATTAACGTCTATTGGTATGTTGCAAATGTAAATTTTTCGAGATCCAGGGACTAGCCATCCAGTGTGTATCGGTAGTCAATATCGGTCGTAAGCCGTACTATACTGTTAGCTTCGTGCTGTTTGGCAGGCTTTATTCCTACGATAGGGGTGTTTGTATCTTAGTTTTGTAACAAAGCCACAGAAACGAACCACACATACATGTACACACGCACACACACACACACACTACGCTCACTAGTAAAACCACACACAGTTCCACAAGTTTAAGATGGTACATCTACTGTTCCCGCCAGACGTTGCGGTGTGATGCGATATATCACAATGCGATGCCGTAAAAACAGCGGTTCTCGGCAGTAGTCCAGCTTCTCCTAATGTTCATTGTGGTTCCCGTCGGCTATTGTAAACCGGTTCAAAATTTTCCGCTATTTCCTTTTTCGCTTTATTATATCATGGTCACCTCTTTTTTGTACTCTTAGTTTGATCCGGAGCTTTATGCCAAGTGTTTATCCCGGAGAATGTCACGCCCGAACATCTCCAGTAGACTTGCGCATCCGTGGCCACGTCTTGTTTGCTTGTTTCTACCCTCACGTTATCCACTCCCGCTCTTCCGGCAAGCAACGCGCCGCCTTCTGAATCGCCGTCATGATTCTGCGTGTTCCTTTCCGTAACGGCGTTTCACGGCGCTTACACCGCATTAAGATGCGCAACTTTAATAACCAGATATACGGATCGTCGAGTTCTAGTTGTAGACCGCACGTTCGAAGTTTCGATAAAGTCTGAGTGGGCTCATCTAACCTTTGATTTATGAGGTGAGCTACCGTTACATCCAGCTCATACCATCGAAGCATCTTTCAAGGCGGGTTTGCCATTAATACGAAAATCAGCAACGCAAGGAACTGCTGTTTACCGCTGTCTATCTATCTCTCGAGCTATCTGCAAAATATTTCTTGACTCGCACCTTGCGAGGCATTCGATGCAACCTTTTTCACTGGCCTGACGATTTTTCAGCTCATCATTGCTGTTAAGCCTGACATGTGAACTTTGAACGACGCCGTGAGCGCAACGGTGGAAATTGGATTCTTTTTGCGTAGCTGGCGGAGACGACTAGCCGAGAAACCCATTCGAAACCTTTTTTATGCAACAGAGGAAACGCTTACCGACTGCGCTCGTCTATAGGTCTTCACAACCGACGATAGTTTGCTATAAAAACTAAGTACGATTTCAGTCGTATTCAGTTCATTTGTTCTGGTTTGTCTGCTCTCCTCACTGCTTTTGTCCAGCACGCTTTTTTGCTTTTATGTAATTTCTTTTGATCCGGTATTTTTTTGTAACTACCTTTGCGTCTTTGACTGCTAATTAGCAAGCGCAGATTCGAACAATTATTAAAAACTGTAAATAGCGGGCAAATGTTGCTTCCTTTCGGATAAGCTTGAAGAAGCTAGAACAGGCGTTTTGATGGCGGGATGTTTTTACCGCCGATTCCATGGAGACGATAGCTATTTTTCGCTCGCTCAGGCCAGACTGTTTCCGTCAAAGGCATGCCGTATCTCAGAAAACGCTGCCGGTCGATAGACGAGAGGGTATCCGCGGCGGATCTGTGAACAGGAAACTACGTTCAGACGGTGTGATTAAAGACGTTTCCTCGCACTTTGGTGCGCTTACCTTTATTGACAAACCACGTAGGCCCCCGCCAACTTCCAGTTAATCGACCCATGATAGCCTAACTCGCCCCAAGCAACTAAAGTTACTGACTCTTATCCGGTTTAGTTATTCGTTACCCGAAGACCGACTTTGACCTCCTCCACCTTCAGTGAGATTCACTTTGAACACGACAACAGCTGGGAGGCCTTCGAGAAGGATCAAGAAAGAAGGGAAAGGGCAGACGATAAAGGATCAGGACGCACATCCAGGTTAATGACCAGGGGCGTGAGTACAAGGCAGGGCGCTTAACAATCGTCGTAGTTATACCACACTAGTTCCCGATCAGAGCCGCCGGAAAGAGATTAGAGTGGCTTTACTGGGTGCGAACTCTATATTACGGCCTACACGAAGCCCGACATAGTGGCATGTGATGACGTCCGACGCCTGTGCATGTGTTCTTATGGGTCTCTATGAGAACAAGAAACGACAGTGTTCGAAGCCGGGTCCAACTCAGCAAACATATTCGCTAGTGTCCGATTCCAACACGCACAGCCCACACGCGCGCACGTAGTGATGGAATGTGAGCGCTTCGTTCGTACAACTACGATTATAATTGCGTTACGAGCCACTATAGATATAAAATGCGCTAGATGTACCTACTCGGCCAAACAGAGGCTAACCATCGTGACTTTGCCAGAATGAGGAATCAGCCCCTCTCGCCCACCCCAGTCTGCACCAGTAGTCGTGGCCTACAGTCGCACCTTTATAGCAAACATCAGTTATGTTTATCACTACAGCTATGCTTATCTCAACGCTTTGTTAAACACTGGCTAACTCCTCGCGGAGCAGTGATGTGATACAAACGCCCCTCATGCGACTCACATTAGCCATTTATTTAGAAAAAAGTTCGTGAAAACTGTGAGTTGACTGTGAGACTTACTCTAACGATTACGATGACACGAAACACTCCCAAACGGCGATGCTTTAATAGCGGAGCGCGAATCGAATCGCAACGGGAGCCTGAGTTGTTGCCTGATTTTGTTTCTGATAATGTCGTTTGTTTGATCGGTCGAGATCAGCATCACGAGACGGGCGCATCCGGTCCGTTCTCAGCGTCCTCCTACGAGACGTTTTCCTCCTCATCGTAGAAGGCCGCGAAACTATTACGAGCCATTCACCGACTCTGTTGTTGTGTCTGACGTTTTCAAGCGTTTTCCCACTCAGGGGCCAGTCAGCCGGCAGAAGAGACCGGCAGAAGAGACCGACAGTACAAAAGTACGCAAACTTTTCGTCGCGGGTCAGCTGTTCCCTCGGCACACTGCGGAGCGAGGACCTGTCTTCACAGAGGAAAACCTCCGACTGTGGACAAACAGTGACACCGAAAGCTGTGACAACGCGGCGACATCTCGTCGGTGAAGAGCGCCCGAGGCCCTGTCGCAATGGCCGCTAGCGGAATGAGTTCCGTTGAAGGTCTGCCACAAAGTTGCGGTGGGGGGAAATGGTATGGCCGTGGGAGATAGGTGGATCCCAACTCGTTGGAAAAAGTCTCTGGAAGCGGTGACTTGCATGTTTAGCTTAGATAGGACTTGTTTTGTTAGGGCTCGCCTGCAAGTTGGTCGTGGCCTGCTGGGCGCGTAACTTCCAGATGAATTATGGCGAATGGTTGCTTTTCGTTCGTTTCTCGTTGGCTATTGTACATGCTTTGAACGTACGTTGGCGACAAGGGTGGAAGTCATGTTTTGTTGCCGCAACCGTCACTGCTGCAGAAGCTCCTCGAACGAACTTGTTGTTTACAACGACAAATAGGTGTAGACGTTTGTTAAATGATTTGTGCCGCGCGGATATCACGTCGCAAAGTTTGTGTGAATGTGTCAAACAGGTGCTGCGAGTCTCCGAAACGCCCCTGCGCTATATCAAATGCGTCCAGTGCAGCAGGGTCGTATTTGGGCCGGCAGGTTTCACGTTTCGTTTTCGCCTTGCTCGCGCATTGTAGACAAAAACCGGCATTGCGTTACTGCACTGATTATCCAGTGGCAATATATGCATAAGCTGTTCTTTTCACGGTGCGCGTGATGCCTTGGGGGAGAATGTGAGTCTGCAAGGGTTATGAATATGTCGAGACGAGCTACTCCCGTTCACTCCCGGAAGCCACTCTTCCGCGACCAGCTGGAGGTTTATTTTCCCACTTCTGATGCTGGGCCACGACATCGGAGAGAGGTGAAGGAACGAGAGACAAAGGACGAGGCAGGGCTTTAGCCATCGAGCAAAGCATAGAAGCCAAGAAAACCATTGGCGTGCAGTTGCCCTACCGAGATGCGTTCAACATACATAACAACCCAGGAAGTGGCAGAATGCGAAAGAAGTGAGAGAAAGAAAGAGCGAGTCAGGGAGTGTGTGTGTGTGTGTATGACAGAGGAGATAGAGGAAGAAAACTTCGTTGAGAGCTAAGGCTGATGAACGACTCACTGTTTCGTTCCCCCAACGCTCTACAGCGTCTTCCCCCCGGTGTAACCGTGTGTCAAACTTATCAGTGTTAGCCTGCGGAAGCCGACCGGAACGATTAGAACAAAGACTACCGAAGCAGCACCACCAGACGGAGAGACCGTGCGGATAGAGGCGGCATCAGTAACGGAAACGACTACTGTAGCTGTAGGATCGCGCAGGAACCATGGCGTGCGTTGCCTCTACCCGAGATTTGGGACACCTCTCGCCGTTATAGTGGTTCGGTGAGGTTCGGAAGAGGACGGCGGTGGGTTTGGCAGTTAGTTCATATGAACCCTGGCGACAACTTGGCAAGGTGGACCACGATTCTCCGTTGCTTCGCTTCATGCAATGGCGCTGCTACTCGTGCTCAGCCCTCAAGGCGACAGAGAAGCTGGGAGAAGGTAGAGTCCGCGAGGAACGTGGCTGCTACGGGAAGAACAGACCGGTTCAAGGATGAGGACGTGGTCGTCCGTCGTAGTCCGTGCCCTGCAGAGCGGAAAATGGGGTTAATTTAGATAAGCCGACAGACAGACGTCACACCGCTGTTGCCTGGCAATGTAACGACCAAGGCCGTCTGGCCTGGACGGCGCCCTCGAGGCCACCAGTAGCCTGCCTCTAGTCCCGCCGGTTTTCGCTTCAATTTCGGGTATTGCCTACGTCGAAAAGACACTTCTGTTGGCGTTTCCAGATGACGCAGCAATTGACCATGGGGCAAACAGCGATCAACCCGCGTACCTACGATATATAATGCTTATGCAGACGGTTTACCTATTTGTGGATACGTCTGATATTTGGTCAGGCGTAGATGGGGACACCTACCGGTCCATTAATACAGAATCAGTTTACACCTACACATATGCTGGGACGTTCCCCTTTAGCGACTCGACCACGCGTTTGTAGCTGTACGCCGAAAATGCTGCGTCGAGAGACACAGTGAAGACATGCTCGTTTTACTGTCTCTCCGCCTGAACTCGTGTCCGATTCCGGGTGTAACGGGTGACGTTTGAGGACGCCGGAAGGGCTCTGGACGCGTCTGGAGCTAACCGGGCTCCGAGTTCGGGGGAAGCGGGCGATCTTGGCGCGTGTTTACGAGTCAACGCACGCATTAACGGATTAAAGCATTGATTAGCGAATTAGCCCTTTCAGCAAACACATGTTACGCTCACCGATCGATTCGCACCCGGTTACTTGGCGAAATCCGCCAGAAGCGCCGGCTTACGCGTATGTATATGCGTCGCAGCCTCGCCGACACTTTCGATCGGCGACGTAAGCAAATAAAGCGGCTCTGGCGGCTAACGAACTCGGGAGAAACCTTTATGCTCTATTTCGGTGCTATGACCTGCTAGCGTCCCGCAGCGTCCAGCCTTAGGTGGCCTCTTTCGTAATTGGTGAACCCGAGCGACAGAAAGCGTTTTACAGCATCCATCGATCGCTTCTACCTGAGGGAGATGCTGATGGTAATCATACCATCATACCGTGATGAGCAGAGCACTCTGAACGATAGCAATAACAACGATACGGCGGTGAAACCGGTTTTGATGTCGATGATGATGGCCTGGCAAGCCACGGTGGTGTGGTCGTTACTAACGTGCTTGCCCGCTTGATTAGCTACGGACTAAGAGATGCCCACATAGTCTGGGTAGAAGGCGGGTCACTGGGGGGGCGGTTGAAGGGCAAGTGCACGTACAGACCACCACTAGTAAAGTCTCTTTTGGTCATGATGATCCTTTTTGAGGCCTTCAAGGGGTTCATGGTCGGCTCTCCGAGGCGGGCTAACATTTGTGCTGATGGTACAGCCGCGGTAAGGCGATGCTATTTCAGAACCGTTCGACTAAACACTAGAGTCTGCGCGTCAGGATCAGAGAGAGATGGTTATACATATATATATATATATATATATATATATATATTAGCTGCGGAGGTTCATTACAGTAAAGTGTGGCACTCGCCGTTGAGAACGCCGTTACCGATATGTGCACATTAGTTTGCCACGGCCGTATTTTCTAGGAAAAACCTGTGGAAAAACATCGCCATAATAGCAGGCGGCCATAGCGGTGTAAACGATATAAGTGAAATATAAGAAGTTGCTCTTGAAACTTACGACATAAGAACGCCCGTCATTCGGCGGCGTGGCGCCGGATAGGCGGCGTTAGAGCGACAAAATCTCTCGACGTTGCCGAGGATGTCCGCGGTTTCGGCTGTCGGAGCGCCTTCCGCCAGGTCTTTGAATAATCGTCTTGGTAGATGAATCACCAGATGTACGACATCTTTAACTGTCCGACGCCCTACACTGATCTAGAGTCCTTATAAGCGTCTCGACGCAGCGTCGTGAATATCGGGCCGGGTTGTACGCCAAACTAGATCGGCCGGAACGGAAGCCCGGATATGGGGGCCGCAGCAAAACATGCGGCCCCAACTCGACACTGCGGCAAAGCAATACATAGTAGTGGAGAGCGTTGCCATTAATGGAGGTGTCATCTGGTCAGTGTTAGCAAACGTTTATGTTCATTTAGGGCGATGACAGATTCTGCCGAAGCGTTCTTGAGGATGCAGGCGGTCTTATCGGGAAACCTCATCTCCGTCATCGGAACATATTTGAGAAATGCGTGCGTAATTCAAGAACTGCATTATCCTTCTCTCGACTCATATAAATAGAATCAAAGTGGTTGCTACTAAATACGGTGGACTCATGTGGTGGCACTTCAAATGGTTGTTAACAAATATTGAAACATAGCATACCATCACTAAGACATTGAATACCATAAAAGGATTTTCTGCTGTGAGTGTATATGTAACTATATAAACGCGCATAACGAAATCGTAGATGTCTATAGAGATCTACAGACCTTTTCTCAGCGAAATGATTATGGACGAGTTGCGATGTTTATCGAAAAGGTAACGAAGAAACATTGCAAAATGTTACCATGCTACGCAGTGCTAGAATGGGTAAAGAAACATGAGTATACGTTTTGTTATCACCTTTTTCTTCAGTCATCCAATTACCAGAATTTTCACTTAGAATACATGGGATCTTTTTAGATGTGTGTTTTGTCCTAGATATACTTTATTCTCAATACTCGGTATGTTGGCCGAAAACGGGACCATATTGACGGACTCACCACCATGAGGTGCATTTAATTGTGTGGTAAATATGACCATAGCTTTTTCTAGCGTGAAAAAACGAGATCGCAACATTTTCGTGCCAGAATCACCTCGATTAGAGGTTTCCGATGTCGCGCATCGTCTTTTCGCATTTACTAGTCCTATCACATGTTATTTAACTATTCATTTAATTTCAACCGAAATATAGAATTCGGACGCATCACGAATACCACGCACGCATACAGAATTTCAACGTACCTAAATACTGCTTCGGAGCTGGCGGTCACGTTGGTCAGGCATCATCCACTAACGAGTATCTGCGATTTTCTGCTTTTTCGTTGCAGGCAGAAATCCCAGTTCATGGAGGAGTCCTGGAGCCGTATTTTCGGTACCGGGCCTTCGACGTTGCTTCACTAGAGTCTGTTTGCCGATGCGTCTTCGGCGGCACTACTCGTTGCTGCTGTCCAAGGCGGCTATAACGCTTTGTTTCACCTGCCTGATATGGTACCAGATCCGAGATCCGTCATCCTCGGCCGGCGTCTCTGATTCCGTGCCGGCGCGGGCGGCCCTACCGCCACGAAAGCATAATGGCAGCGTCGCATCAGGCGAGCTGCTCGCAGGAACGGTCCGAGCATCTGGGCTTGAACCATCCGCGTACGTGCGAAGTTACGTGGCCGAGCTGAATCGCATGCAGACGATCCACAACGAGAACGCGTTCGGACCGCTGGCCGAGAACGACGTCGTTATCGTCGTACAGGTCCACAACCGATGGACGTACCTAGAGGCGCTGATCGGGTCGTTTCGGGCAGTTCCCGATATCAACCGGACGCTACTTATTTTTTCGCACGACTTCTACGATTCGAGCGGCCTCATCGAGGAACTGCCGAAGATCGTCAACTTCACGAAGATGATGCAAATCTTTTATCCGTCCTCGATCCAGCTCGAGCCAAACCGGTTCCCTGGCGATGACCCGAAAGACTGTCCTCGCAACGCGCAAAGGCGGCAGGCCGAGCTGCTTGGATGCCAGAACGCCGCCTATCCAGACCACTACGGCCACTACAGGGAAGGCAAGTTCTGCCAAACGAAACACCACTGGTGGTGGAAGGTCAATCGTGTCATGGACGCGCTCAACGTCACGGCCCAGCATAACGGGCCGTTCATGTTCCTCGAAGAAGACCACTACGTCACGCCGGACGTGCTGCACGTCCTTCGCAAGATGGAGCTCACGCGCCCGAAGGCGTGTCCCGAGTGCCGCATCTTCGTGATGGGCACCTACCTGAAGTCCTTCAACTACGGCCAGTTCGGTCAAACCATCGACATTCTCAAATGGGCCTCGTCGCGACATAACATGGGTATGGTGCTCTATCGAGAACTCTGGCGGGAAGTGCGTGACCAGTGCGCGCATACATTCTGCACGTACGACGACTACAATTGGGATTGGTCACTCTACCGAGTCAGCATGGCGTGTCTGGCGAAGCCCTTGCACGCGATGGTCGTGCGCACGACACGGGTGTTCCACGTTGGCGAGTGCGGCGTACACCATAAAGGTAGGATCACAGCGATTTTTCACGCTAGGTAGCCAAATAGACGAGAGCGTGGGCACAGGCTGTCGTCTGTGCAGAAAAATCGGACAAACCACCGCGTCGAACGAGATGACATTTCGATGTTGGGAAACAATATGGCCGTTATTTGGTAGCGACTAGGGTTTCATTTAGACGCATTTCCAAATTTTGTTTCATTCGTTCCAAATGTTGTCGAACTACCTGGCGGGCAAAACACCTGTAATCGTAATGTAAGATCGAAAAAAAAATTTCCGATCTTAAATTGACCTGAACAACTGGTTTTCGGCGAGAGACGCGCCTTTTTCTTACGTCACTTTACTCATTTCGGGTCGCAGTATGCAGCGAACTCTCGTTTGCCGAGTTTGCTACGAGCGTATTTCGTGCAGTTGCACGAACACGAGTTTCTAATCAACATTGCAGTATGGTGCCACCTCTCTCCCGGCCCTTGATCCATACCTAAATTTAGCTAATGCTGTCCCAATATACATCCGATCCAATTAGCCTTCTCCTGCACCCGACCTTAGCGGCCCAGCTACGGCAGTGAAACTGCATTGCCTGTTCCGAGCTCCTCGCTTGGCTGGCACTCTTAACAGCGATGATCATTTCCATAAGAATAATAACACCAGACTGCTACACCGAGCTAATGTGAATCGGGTTCGCTTGGTCAGTTAAGCAGTGAGTGAATTTATGGCCAGTGAGGGATGAACCACTGGCACCAAGAACGCAAGGGACGTCCTTCCGTTCTGAAGGCGTGCGCCGGCTCCGTTTCTAGTCAGTGATCCGGTGCATAGACCAGATACCTCTAGGCACTTTCTAGGCACGTTAAGGCACCGGTTCCGCTTGCTTCGTAATCAAGTGAATGGCGACGAGTTAGAGCACGAGGTGGTGATCAGGAACCTCAGGCGAATTCAAGGTCACTTGATCGAGGCCGATTATTGAGGGATTGCGCGCTCACAGGCACACCTATAACACCACGATTCACTCGACGGGGCGTCCGTTACAGGTGTCCATAAAGGCAATAAATATTGGACATCCAGAGTATATGTATAATAAAAAACAAACGAGGAGGATTTATATATGTTTATGATAACAGGCATGTAGCATATCTCCGGGTAAGCTAATTGCCCGGCGACGATACTTTTACCCCTTTGCCCTGTGGGGCTTGTAAAGCAAATGGACGTTGCTAAGCCCTTGGCATCTACTCGAAGTCAATAGCACGGGACGATTTGTTCTAGCCTATTCGACCCAAGAGAATCCTTGAAGTGTTGCGGCCTCTTATCTACAGTCACCCTACAGCTCAGCCGTATATCTCGTCCCTCTTTTTCATAGAGCTTATGTTTTTTTAGCAAAACAACAGGCCCCTGACTTCGAACTCACTTCTCTGGTTCTCTTCATGAATACCCTGGAATTGTGGAGCTCAGTAGACCTACGGGTCCTCTACGTAGACCACACATTTAAATTTGAACTCATCGAAAATGCCTGACTGGAAATGCAAGTTTCTAACCGAACTAAGCTACTTCATTGATAACACAGACCAACCGACAAGTGTAGATAACGGTAACGGTTAATTTTCGAGAGGTTTTGACGTCACTTCGGTCTTAACCGGCAAAGCTGGTCACATTTGCACTCAAGTGAGCATCAACATTTCTGCCGTTTATTCAACTGCGGAATGCGTTTCCTAGGTTTTTACTCCCACTTCTCTAATTAGCTATATGCGGCAGCAGTGAGTAATCGAGCTGAGGTCGTTAGCAAAACGCGGGTTTTTTTCTCTTTACCCCAGTTGATTTGTTCGGGTGTGTTCCGCTTAAACTTCTGCGCAAACGACAGAAGCGTTTTTCGCGGCAATTGGCCCTCGACATTATTACACCCTCGCATGGCGTTAGGCGCTTATCGCTAGGTTGTGGCATCCGCGTGTGCCGAGTTGCTGTTGCAAATTGTCATCACCGACAGTTTTCCGGTCTGTACCCATTCACTTCTCCCTTTATGATGATTATTAATAATGATAGTCGTAACATTCTTCCGCGCCTGACAGCGCCTAGACGAGCTCGGCCTTGTTCGCAACCCCAAGTTTTGCTGCGTCCTCCGGAGCCCGTTTGGCCATTTGTGTTTACTGGCTTTTTAGCGTTTGACTGAGGCGGTAGGCGCTTGATGGCCCCAGATGACAAGTCGCACGAGTGGTAGAGCGCGGAGTTGAGTTGCGCCTGATTATTTTTGCACGTCATCGCCGCAACTTCACCGTAACGCCCGCCGAAGAGATGATTCTTCGTCGAGCGCCCCTGCACGACTGGGCTACGCCGCCAGTGTTCTGCCGGTAGCGGAGTCTGTTCCCCTGACGCCCATCTTCATAATGTTGTTCTCTGTTTCATGTTAATTAGCTGGCCGAACCGCCTTCGGTAGGGTACTGCACTTTGCACTAAACACGTAGGGAGGAAGGGAGAAAGCTAGCTTGTGAGAGGTAAAGGGTTCGAGACAATGAAGAAGTGTACGGAAGTTGAGTACTTTTCTGCAAGGCTGTTCATAGGACACTACTGCAGCGAGGGCAAACGCATCGTCAGGGCGAGTAATACCGCGCGCGTTTGGCGCGCTCCCTGTTAAACAGTCGCCGCCGCCGTGTGGAAACTGTGTAACAACCAACGGCAATGCCCAAAAACTTCCTAACGAACATTAAACCAGTTGTACTCATTATGTATTTACGTAAAACCAGGGTAACCACGAAAATGCGCTTTGCGTGTACTCAAAAATGGTTAATGAGATTTTTATACGTTACTTCCATGATAATATCAAAGTTCTGACATCCCTTCTGTGTGTCCAGATATCGGTACTAATTCTGCTTTTTAAACTGATTTTTAAAATACTAACATTTTGCAAGTTTGCAACCATACATTCAAGGTAACCGTATGCTAACATTTAGCCTCCTTCTCAAAAGCAACATATTAAGGTTTTTTTACATAAGAGCCATCATAAAAGCCAATGTCTGTTTTGCTGTTCCATCTGAGTTGCTTTTTTCATTGAATCACATAATCGTGTATGAGGAGCCTGGTAATGCAATTCATATTTTAAGAACGAAACTACAGTTACAGAGAATGGCTGCCCCGATTAGCTATACGCAACATTTGCATGCTTTTTGTAATACTCTTCATGTGGTATGACTTCATGTGGGGTATCTTGAAATTAGGGCGAACTAATCAACATTCCATGCCCTGTCCAGACGCGTCCAGAACTTTGTTTGATTTGCAATCGCTTTGGAAAACAACGTCAAAAAGCGTAGACACCTTGTATGCACACATGTGTGGACATGAGGTGCCGCACCGTCAAATATCTCAGTACATAAACTCAATGTGGCTATGTATAACAGCAATTTTGTGCTCAATTGTTACTAAGTGGTCAAAGATACACGCCACTTGTAGCTGTTACCTATGTTTCGTATAACCTCTCGATAGTCCAACCCAGCGCATCATCGCCTGCACTGGCGTGTACCTCTTGAAAATGACAACAAAAGCGAGCTTGTACTAGCAAGTCATCCTTATTCATGCTCATTACGTATTCTCGTATCCAACTCCCTGTTCACTTTGGCATTGTTTTACGTGAATGTCAGGCCCAACAAAACGCTAGACTAACGCGCTATTGTTGTCTATATCTGTGTCCGCTGTTGGGTACACTCTCGGCTTTGCAGGCAAGAACTGCGACCAGTCGAGATTAATCCGTACGGCGTCTGTGGTCATTTCCGAATCCGGCAAGTACTTCTTTCCGAGAACTGTCCAGGTGCAGAAAGGCACCCAGCGGGCGCTCAAGGCACAGAAGCCTAACGGAGGATGGGGAGACATAAGAGATCACGAGCTCTGTATGCACTTCCTCAACGAGACCCTTTGAGAGCGACGAAGACCCGGAGGCGAAGGTGAGACCGTTGGCAGGCCGACCTTGGCAAGCGTCACTGGTCGCTCATGTCCTCAACGGGCCGAAGGTTCTCGTTTGCCACTAACTCAGTCACAGAGAAACCACTCGCTCTCATGTCGTCTGACTCTTGGCAACGACGCTTAACCGGCCGAATCCGCGATTCAAATTCAGCGTGCCAGACGCCGGAACACCGCGCACCGTTTGGCGATCCTTCATGCAGTTCAACGAATTTTTCACCGGCACGTCAACCACAAAATGAAGACACACAAAATCACCCGATTAGAATCTCTATGGCCAGCTCAGATGTGACGAGAACGTCCGCAGAGAGGATGGGAAGGAGGCAACGTTTGCCCTCTCCGGTGCTCAGTTTGCGCGTAATGTAGTAAACATCTCAGGTCTGTTGTGCTATTACTGAACTACGCAGTCCGTCATAACATTACTAGTAGTTACCTTTAATTCGTATGATCAAGCGTACGCGTATTCAGCTGTGGTGATACCAATACGATGGTAGACGTTGTTACAGAAAACAGGCTTCAGATGGTCAAAAATGTATTTTTTTTCACGATTCTGTTTAACCGTACTGAATTCCGGATGTCTGAACGGCACCCTATGACCATGGTTGGTTATGTACTTACACAGTATTCTCGCACTTCGACACCGAGGGCCACGTCACAAGCCTTGCGAAGCTGTCACGTTTCCGCTTCCTCGATGTATCGTACATTGTGTGTCACTAACGTGACACTCACTCTCGTCCGACGAGCGGTCAAGTTCATCAGATTTCTTCATATCAAGCTTCCAATGTGAAGTAGATTTTAAGATCGAGACTGTCGACGTTTCTACGGCCTGATGGTCGAAACGTGAGCCGTTGGTCACGTTAGCCGCCGCTCCCGCTAACACCAACATCCGTTGTTACCAAATCGCACCTATTCCTAGTCAGGCCAACGAGTCCCGAAGGAGTTAGCGGTCTCCTGAGCGCGCTCGCAGAGCGCAAAACAGGTGCCGGTAATCAGGGACACCCGTCGAAATGCAACCTCACCATAAAGACGCCCTTCATCTCAGAGCGCATTCGATTCTCGAGTTTTGCTCAAAATTTCAGGCGTTCTCTATTGAACGCTTGAGCACGAACTTAGGCGAGTAGAACACGGAAATGCGTAGCTCACGTGTCCTTCCACCGCTAGGACATTTCTACAACTCGCGAGTTGCACCTAATCAATGGCAGCTCCCCGCTAACACAAAGGCCGTTGGACTGTGAGCTTTGGGGAGCCAAAATCTGATGAAACTGGTTAAGGCGACGGCGTTGCCTTGATGAACCTTCGTTCTAGTCCGATATATAGCGAAACGAAGCATCTGCAATTGATCAGTAGCCCAAGTAATACGAAGTGGTACTTGCTTGCGTTCATACAAGTACGCTCAGAGTGGCGATAATTCCTAATGGCACTGTATTTGATATTTGTGCACTCCGCCGTCGTTGTCTCGTGGTTCAGCATTGGCGGCATCTCGCTGTAACGTCGCGAGCGGACTTCGTGAGAGACGCAATTAACGAGACGATTCTTAAAGGTCGTAAGCGAACGGAATACGATTTCAATAATTTGTACGCGTCGTTTTCGTATTCGAGTGCATTTTTCCGTATCGGATGCCGCAATTCAATTTCGCCGGGTTAACGGACAGCTGATTGACTATAGGTAATCTCGTTGAAATAGGCGAGGTTTCAAGGCTTCTGTAAACGGCTATGTTAGCGTTAACGTTTATCAATACCCGGTGAGTGTAGCGACACAGTGGTACCACGCCTTTACGTGAACGAATGTGTGGGCAAGGCCGCAACCTACTATGGATTAATATATCGTGTTCCCACACTCGAATACATGAACAGCAAGCGTTCCCGTCTGTATGCCAAGAGATTGGTCGAATATAACGAGAATAATTCCTAGACCGATCCGTAGAGCTTAATAATAGGACTTACTGACGGGAAGTGCAGACGTTACCGCGGACGTTGATATCACCTCACTGAGTGGTCGAACGGTCTGAACTTCAACTACAACTCATATTTTATTCCAGTCATCGTATCCTTACTCTACTGCTACGAAACGAAGCACCCGCTGTCGAAAGTAGCCAGACAGAGTCGCTGTTTGTCGACAAGGTTCGTTTTTCAGGTTTACGCTTTCAGGCCAGCAACCGTCACTTTCAGGGGCTAGGACGCAGTTAACTACGAATATCCACCGTGTATATTTCATAGAGCACAGAAAAATCGGACTTACAATAATCTGTTTTCGATATTGCACGCTTCTCGTGCACAACCTATTGAAACAACACCGCCACAATAGCAAACGACTTTTGGCTCAGCGTGATCATGGATGTGCAGCATTTACGACAAAAATGTCGATTTGGGTAAACGAGTATGTAAATAGAAGTAAATAAGTTTATGAAACAGCCACTCTATACATATAGAATAAAGATGGAGAGAGAAGCGTGATATATCGAATATAAATACGTCCACAGGACTTCGGATGGTACTTACTACTGAATGAGCGAACCGTGTGTGTTGTTCCTCAGTGACCGTGCCGACACACACGCATGTTGTGTACATACACTGTGAATACAGTTGTGAATATGCTACGAATGAAAACGAACCACCCGACGTTAGTAAGCAGTTTGTAATACCAATCGGCATGATGATATCTATGCCGAAACAAAAAATCATCCATCAGAGAGAAGCAAAACGGTAGGCTGGTTAACAGAAGATCGGATTGGCTAGTTGTGATAGTGTGTAAAGGGAATAGAAGTATTACGGCGTTTCGCGACGACGGTGTCGCCATAGTGATATCATAGCTCACACTCAGGCAGGGGGGTCCGGGTCGAAGCAACACAAAGATCATGTAAAAGAGAGTGTACCAGTTGGGAATGACAGAACAAAATCAAATGGAAGACGCAGTCGTCGACAACGAAAATGAAAAAACCTCAGAACGAGAGTTCGTAATTGCCCTCCGGGTGCCTGTCCGTGCAATCTAGTCACATTGTGCTTGCTACTATTATGACACGTTGGCGTTGTCGCAGCGAGTACGAAGGAGCCAGGGATGCAGACGTTGCACCACAACGAAACTCAAATAGGTGGTTATGTTGCTTGCCCATCCCAGCTTTACGCGCCGTACGGACAGACGTTTTCAACGACGCGGAGCAGTGGGTGAAGTTCGATTTGGTACCGCTGTCGGCTATCTCAGCTACACTTCGGTAATGAACACGTCTACTATCCAAATCATTACATCCAAATCGGTGTAACAAGATTGCTGTGCTCATGGGGATGTGTGTGCGCCTCATGAAACGACCCGCAAATGAGTTAGACGCCGTCGCCTACACTCGCTTGCCGCCATTGTCGCAGACTTTGTTGTGCTCAATCTGTAAGGTAGATTTTGAATAACTTGATAATAATAATATGAAGTACCTTGTAATGCGTTCGCATCGTGGGATCCTTTTGTTAATTTCGAAGTGACACGCCATCCGCAAGCGTCATATATATATATATATATATATATATGTGACAGAACTGGGCAGCATTTAGCCAAATTCGAATGCTTTATCTGTGAATCTGCAATTCGACCAGTATAAACTGTTTTTTATTCGACTAGCGAGACTGGGATGACTGCCAATTGCACAGCCTCTCCTTCGGTTGATTCGAGAACCTAGTCGAAAGTGTAATACCATTATATTTTTGTTACTGTTGATTTTAAGTACGTCTATGTTAATAAAAAAATGTTATTTTGTATATTCACAATATGTCACAACTCATTGTCGACACAGACAACGGTTCATTCCGCTGGAAATGCATCAAGTCGTTGCCGAAATGAGAGAACTTAATAACTAAGAACCTAATAATCAATCTCAACATGTGTTTATCGCTCGGGTATATAAGCGTGGGTTGAGGTGATAAAATGGTTAACGAAAATAAAGGAAGGAAAAATGGTTCTTGACTGATAAACTGGTCTCGTTTTTTTGACAGTGTTTCATTGTTGGACGTGGCCGTTCACCAAATGTGGTATAGCTGTAGTATTAACTAATGCTGCCAACCACGTTTGTTAGTTCTTGTGGTGATGATTCAGGTCTGATGCACACGAACTGCGTTTAGCGCTTGCTTGACTCGTTCGGATACGCTGTGATGCAACTGGGTCCACTCGCGCCACTCCACCCGTATTTATTAGGGTTTCCTCATGTATGTACCACATGTTCCATATGTATATACATATATTTATATGTATATAGAAGATTTAAGTCTTTTTGTAAATGTATTTCTTGCTCGCCCAGGTATATGGGCACGAAGAGGAAGCATAAATATATATATATATATATATATATATATATATATATATT
>MNPL01003094.1:0-14110 GCA_002081605.1 Tropilaelaps mercedesae
ATATATATGTATATATATATATATATATATATATACTTCTACCACCAGTATCGTGACCTTGATTGGAGATTGCAAATACAGAACCGTAAGTGTCTCCGCTATTTCTTTCGGAGAACTTTCAAGATGTTGGTTAGGCCATAAGAACCTCATCAGACATTTGCTTAGGCATTTTACCTTTTGATTTGACTCGAGGCATTTTCGTGTGCTCTGTGAAAGGAGAAAATACATGGCCTCACGAGCTTGATTTCCGCCACTTATGGGGTCGCATTAAAGAGCAATGAGAAACGATTCCGTACAGGTTAGATGGCGGCTGTTTCTCAGTTTCGAAAATCGTTTAGGTCCGCCTTTTGACATAGGCTTCCACCTAAATTAGCGCGTGCATTAGCTCACATGATTGTCGCGAAAGGGGATCCTTGCTCCATAGCAGAGGTTGTGAAAATATTTATTTGGCGAGGGCTACAAGGGCTACCCAAGATCATCATCGTTTTTGCACTACTCACGACGCGAGTTAGCAAATCGACCACATTCTGCGACATTGTGTTAATTAATATACTACTGATATGTGAACTAGGAGATTTTTCTCTTTTAAATATAAGTGACTAAGATTCATCAGGTTTATAGGTCGTCAAACCTTAGTACTATGAATGGTTTTTCAGAGACCGTATTATTCCAATATCCATCGGCGAACATTCCTTAACGTTTTTAACGTTTGTGCTATCGGGCTCACACTGCTTCGTGAGATGGATTCCATTACATGTGAACGTTCAACAACGGGAATAGAACGTTTAGACCTACGTGTCTCCTTTGGTACACAAGGCGTATTAAAAATTTCCTCTATGCTCCCTTGTGGCTTATTTTAAGTAATTTTTTGTCTACGTAAAGAACAACTTACGCGAACGGAAATTTTCAGACAGATGGAATTGGGCTATTGTTAATAAAATGTTCACAGGGATGTCGCGCTTTTTGCATGATTATTTTTTGTGAGCAAATCTTTGACGAGGCGTTGGCATTAGACGTAGAAAACCTTTTCGCCCTCCTAAAACGTCGTTCCCGAAACCAATTTATTTGTATGTACCATGATTCCGTGCGTAAGCATTACTTAACTGTTGGTAAAGGTGCCTAGAATGTAAGCGGTCTAAGATGTTGTTTTTGGGAATTATCATGCACTGGTGGCGCCCTCTGTAAACAATCTGCGGGACACCATAGGGTATGTTGCTTCAGGCCCCCTATGCTTGCTTGGTAACCATATAGGTGTGTTCCGAGTCGAAAAGCGAGGTAGATGGTTAACAATGTCGTTTTTTAGAGTGCAAAAAGGATTACAGGCTCTTCAAATTTCTGTCGGAAAAAATGGTTTGAGGTAAGTAAAAAATATGCTTTATTGTTCTTGTTTTGCAAAACTTGCAGGTTGTAATCCATTATCGTTTTAACCCGTAATAAGTTGCTTTCTTCATATGCAATTAATGTAGTAATGCGACCACCTATTCGGTACATCTATTGTATGTGTATACGGTATCATATAAAATTTTTTGCAGCACAAATCATTGAATTTGGTTTGCCTTTGTCCTTACGCTCAGCGACATCGCCAGCACTGATTGTCACTGTCCTTCTATTCCAGTCATCAAAATCCACGTTTCGTACATAAATCGTCAGGGAAGCTGATTCAAAGATCTTTCACTCTTTCAAACGATTGCTAGATACTTAAACTAATTCTTGAAGGGGATGTGTGCAAGTATCTTTGTCAAATTGCCGATGCAATTGCCCACTTTGTTTTATCTTGTTTTGTTCTCTTAGTATTACTTCTTGTGTTAGACAATTAAAGTCGTCCAGGTCGGTGCCTCTTATGTCCGTACTACTATAGTTGTTTTTATGGCGGTTTTAAAAAAGGACGCTGAAGCTCAGTTGGCTAACTGTGCACGACACGAAAGACGTTTATAACGTTTCCTGAGGCTTCAAAGTGTGGATATGAAGATTGTTTTGAAGTTTTTGAAGTGAAAACCCCTCAACAGGGTAAAATTCAGTTCACTACGAGGTGGCAGCGTTTACGTCTCTTTGTGATTAGGTTCTGTTGTTGATATGTGAAATCGGGTTCCCGAGCTTCTAACGCAGCTTGCTATCTTCAAGTCCAAACGTAGTATCATGATCGAAAGGCCGGTAGAGCGGTTTTTTATCAAACGAATTTGTTATCTAGTGCTTTACAGTAGCACTTTACGAAGTAGTGTTATAGTAGACTTTAAATGCCGGTTAATGATTAGCCAACAATTAGGTTGTTGACGAGATTAAATTAGAACTGGAGTCGGTCTGGTCACGTCCAACTCCGTTGTTTGCTTTTTATTTTTGCTCCAACGTTTGTAGAGATCTTCGTTAGGATGATCGGTTGAAGAGCGTAGCGTCCTGACACTTTCTTGCGAGCGGATGTCCTGAGAGTTTTGCTGCGTTAGAGTCTACAAAATTGGACTAACTCTATGGAGTTCCTGGAGTACCTAGCAGCTTAAGCTTGCTTAGCCTCCTTACACCTATCGTTAATTTCTCGTTGATTAAAAGGGGTTTTCCGTTTTCACTGAGTGATGCCCGCATTATCCTACTCTTCAAGAATAACGGGGTGCGAAACCTCGCGAAGAATCACCGTCCTACTTTAGTTGTAAACTACTTATCCAAAGTCCTTTAAAATAGTGAGATAGTGGTAGCTAGGCTAAGGGTCTAGTGCATATTGCCTTTTTGCCGGTTTGTCAGTTCGGTTCCAGAAGAGCTCGGTTGTTCGAGCTGGCTCTTGCTTACCTTTGGCAGGAAATCGCTAACACTGTTGAAAGGAATCAGACGTGCCTCGGTGTTTTTTTGGATGTGCCAGCCGCTTTCAGATACCTCAAACACATGTTTTTTTTTGCAGGTCTTAGTGGTTCTTGAGTACAAGAGAAGGGTTGCGTAAGCTTTCCGCTCATACCACTCTATGCTTACAAACTTTATACCTACTCTGCTTACAAACTTTGTTCTGCTGGAAATCGCAGATGCGAACTTCTTCAGAACGATCGGCAATGCAGATAATATTTCCGTACTGTTAAGCCAAGATTGACTCAAGACTACATTCGCTGGACTCTTGAGAGCATTGAGCATATTGTTAAGTGTTCTAAAGGTCTGGACTCGTAACAAATGCGAGCAAGCGAAACTTTTTCTTTTCCGTTCGCCTCAAAAGACTTTTGACGTTGTTCTTCTAAACTTGCGTGGCATATCTATTTGGAGGAAGAAGCCAGTTAAATGTTTTAGCTTCGCTCTACAAAAAAAATTTAGACGGCATGATCATCTGAGAATTCTTTAGCCCAAATGCTACGCGGTGGTTGCCATGCTAAGTTGTCTCAGAGAGATTGAAGTTCCCGTAGGCGGCCCGATACTCGTCTATAAAACATTGGTGTTTCGCTCGTGTGCTACAGTATAGCAGTTTGGGGGTGACTATAAGATAATCCTTCAAGAAAGGGAATATTATCTAGAGTGGTGCTTTTCGAACGTTTTAGTGAACGCCGAGCGGAATATAGGTCAGAAATTATGAAGTTACACCAGTTATATACTTTGTTACTTTACTGTGCGACTTACAATTAGTATATCCAATTACTTCAACTACGAGAGCTTGGGCATTGTGAAACCGCTGAACCATGGAGTAATTTCATAATTAAAATAGTGACAACAAATGTAAACATTGTAGACATTCGTGTGCAGTCTCGTATATAATTAATTAAGCGGTATAATAATTGCAGTTCCGTCATTTACATTTTTTTGAAACGCGTGATTTTTTCAGTGAACATTTCTCATGTGCCTAATAGAATCAACTCTAGTAAAGCTAGTAGTTTTTTTCCAAACGCTTTCTCCCGTTGGGTATTGGCAACCGAGAGTGCATCTTTGCGATCATACCCATCTGCGCATAGCGAGTTTCGTTATCAAGTGACGCTTATTTTTTAGCCAAACGTTTTTCTCACCCGAAAGTGCATTCGGTTGTTTATACTTATTGTTTATGGTAGCAGCAGCTTTTAATTTTCAATATTTACGATGAAGACGAGGTTGAAGATTAACATGTTGTCCATATGTTCCAAGTGCTTCATTGTCTTTATAGTTAAGCTAAACATGTATCCAACCTATAGTCATCATTGGCCGACCCTAATTCTTCAAGTAAAATTTTCACGCTGTTTTTTCATTTACAGAAGCTTTAATAATGTTCCGTAGTGCCAATAAATGATAAGCGCGTCAAAAGTGTTTGCTTTACCTTTTTTTAATGAAAAATCATTTGGCTTGGATGTTATCCTTGTTTTTTATTACTTTGTTTTCTATTTTACTTTACTTGCTACGTTTTTTCCGTCGTTTGGTATCAGTGCATTGGATTCACCGGCATGGCGACTACTGGCAACCATTAGACAACAAAAAAAGGAAGACACTTCTCCGCTTAAAGGTCCGAAAAGGCCACCAAATGCATACTTCCTGTTTGTATCGGAAATGATGCCAACATTTAGAACGAAAAACCCTGAACTCAAGCCAAATGAAGTGATAAAACAACTTGGGGCGAACTGGAGAGTGCTCAGTGATAAAGAACGAGAGGTGAGTGTTTTTATCTAGCGTTGAACTACACTCTCAGTGTCTAGCGTAATTGACTTTGATTTGATGGCTTCCAAAAGACAATAGGCATACATACGATTAGCCTCTGCAGACAATCATTACAAATTCATTTAGTAATTTCTAGTAGAATTCCTTTTTTCCTAGGAGGCTCATCCAGCTTGAAATGAAAGGTTTTTTTGACAAGTACTGTGTTCGTAACAATATTGTCACATTCATATATGTTTAGCCTACGTGTATGATTAGTATTATGAACTTTGATGCAAAGCTACTTGAAAAATGTTCAGTGAAAAGGAGCTTTTTTGAAAAAAGTGCATGAACTTTTTGCAGAAAGTGCATCGACGCATGCTGCGAAGTCCGGTTAGTCGTTCTTCGCCACCCTTAATGGCCCTACTAGGTGATCCGATAATAGTAATAATAATAAGAAGAAGAAGAATAGTAATAATAATAATAACAGTAATAATAATATCTTTTCTAATTTGCTGTGGTTTCCAGGCATACGTTAAAAAGGCGAAAGAAGAATCCAAAAGGTACATAGCCCTGCGGGACGCATTTATATCGACTCTAACTCCGGAACAACTCAAGGAAAAGCAAAAGATGCCACTTGTAAAAACACTTAAACGTTCGAAAAGGGAGCTGCATGTGCTAGAAAAACAACTCGAAAAGCCCAATGTTCCGTTAAGATCATTTTCGCTTTTCGTCAAGGAGAGCCACGCGGCATCTGGGAAAGTAAGTATTTTATTGAACTCGGGCAAACTACCATTCAGTTTTACGCCAGTGACATTTTTATATAGTTTCATCTTCTCTGGATGCTATAAAGGTGTCAGTTTCCCGATAATCATATCGAGTTGTTCATGCGCTGTATAGGCAACTTTTGTCTATTGCATCCGTACGTCTATTTGCGAAAAAGGTATAAACTTTGCGGTGTTACGTTTTGGGAGAGCAAAAAAAAACAATTTAGTTCCTATTGGCGCATTTCGGAATACGTTCATCTAGACACATTTTTCTTAGATTTTTAGATTAATAACTTTGTGCAGCCGCTGACAGTCAATCTAAAGTACAATAGAGGTGCCTGTGCTCTTCATTCTAGTCAAACGCGACCCACAGATGTTATGCATGTATCGCATGATCTAAAATGTAAGCAATGTTCGTACAGTTTTCAGCGAACCATCTCATGTTACATTACCAGCCTCATTAGATGATTATTTGCCTCAGCCTGTTTTTGAGAATTCGTGTTTTTCATTGTCATTTTTTAGGGTCCACTTGATATAGCTATGCTGGCTGAAAAATGGAGGAGCATGGCTGACGAACAAAAGAAATTGTACGTGACTAAGGCCAAAGAATCCCAAGAAGTGTACAATAAAAATTTGGAATCATGGACAAAAAGAGTTGACCAAACACATCTTCAACGGCTCAATGATCTCAAGCTATCTATCGCGATGCTCACTCAGAAGCTTCGCGGGTCTAAATAACAGTCAGAAGTAAAGTTCCGCGAGGCAGCTTTATGCGAAGCATCACTGGACCAGAAGCAACAAAAACAAATAGATTTGAAAGAATTTGTCGATAAAAGCAAAGCAGTGGTGGTCGTTAAAGAGAAAGCCAGTTCATCCGTAGATGTAGATATGCGGGCCGCGGACGAATTTGGTACACGCGCGATTATGACGAACAAAACCAACTCGCGTAGTTTCTTGAAGAAGTCGAAGAAAGTCAGAAAGTTAGCAAATATCCCAGATTTAGGTAATGCTACTGGAGACGCCGAATATGATTTTACGAGTATCGAAGCATTAGCGGCTATCAATAAAAGTGAAAAAAAAGCCTTCAGTAATAGTCTAATACAGCGTGGGTCCCGCTGTGAAAAAAGAGAAGCGGATCATCCTAATCAATCCTTGTCTAGGGATCACATCGAAGTGGTCGAAGCAAATCTAGAGAGAAAAGGGCCAGTGGTTACAGAGAGCGGTAATTTAGCTAAGGAAATTAATGCTGGCAGTCTAGTGGGGGCATTTAGGTATACCAAACCACATAAAAGAATGGAGAATAATTCTCTTTACTATCCATCTGGGTTATCGGAGAATCATATAGGCGGTAACGAGGAGACTTCTATTGAAAATATTCATTTTAGGAAAATAGAAGGCAAGCATCATTCAGGACGATTACAACATTCGGGCTTTCTAGAATTCTTGGCCCGATTTTCACCTATGCTCGCAAGCAGCGTGTCAGATACTTTTGACCACGGTAGGTCTGTTGGGCTAGTAACAAAAACTAATGTTCCCGCGAGGTTCAATGGATATCCTGGGTTTGCAAAATCCGAGCTACCTTCTAGAAAGATACAATCCGGACAGTGAGTTGACGGACTGCTTAACTCAGATTTGTGCCTCCGCAACCGTTATTTGTCTGCAAGAGCCAAGCAGACTAATCCTTCAATGCTAAGGTCAGGCGAAATATCAACATCACCGGCCAGACTAATTAGCGCTGATCAACGAACGCCAACGCTATCGAATAGTGTTGCCATATCCTCCGACGTTTCATCAACTGTTTAAGGGAAATGTTTGCCTATCTGTTCCGACAGAGTATGTCTGCAATCTTCTATGGATCCAACGTCTCCAGAGAGATGGTCGTGTTTGATACTACGGTCGAGTGTTGGAAATGTTCGCCAGGTGCACATGTCGCGTCGCCGCCTTGTAAAGTGTATGTTGATTCCGACAATATTTCGCCTCATGCTAGCCGTCTTCGTCACCTCCTACTTGGCACGCGTAAATATCATACAACAGTGGAATTCCCCCGGAATTCGTTGTATGAAGGGGTGAATCTATGTGTGTCCTCAATTTAACATCGGATTCATAGTAAAGTCGGTTAGCTTTTCGCAACGTATCAAATGCTGCTTTTCTTGCAAAACATGCACACCCGAGTTTTTTAGAATGTTTAGACGTAAACATTAGATGTAAAACGTTACCCTGTACGCTAATGCATTGTTTACGTGTAAATATACCAATAAAACAAACCCGCAAAGATATGTTTTCATTTCTTATGATGATAGGATAACATAGTGTTGGATAATTTTAACAAAGTGTATATTGCGAAATTATTACCAATAAGTGCAAGATCAAATCTCAGATCTAGCCAATATGTCACTGTTGCTGTACAACAACCTAAACATATATTACATTTAATTCGTCGCGTACTATGAGACATACGCACTGCGGCGGCCATACACTGCCGTAATACACAATACATTTCGAACTGCCGTAAATTATTACTATAGGAATAAGAACTGTAGAAAACATCCTCGTAAGGGGCACAAGGAGAGCTTCCCTTTCCTACTGAAGGTTATCAACCGTCATCGATCTGCCAATGATGATGGTTATTTGGCCAAGAGTTCCGTCTTAGTGAGACAGTATTAATGAGGACCCTCATAAAAGGTTACTATCACATCTCTTGAATGAAGCAGGCTGTCGTAGCTTGCAGGTTTTTCCTAACATTGTGCAATATGCTTCTGTTGCGTTTTGTGCAAGGGGCCTGGGGGTTTGAGATGAGAAAGGGCGTTGGAGCAGTAGCGTGGCTCCCCCTGTAAACAATGCGCATGTCTTCTGATTAAACGTCGCTGGGGCAGCTGAAGAGGTAAAAGTGGACACAAAGTACAGTGCAAATGACGTTGTTTAATCTGCAAAAGGGAGTGCAGGCTCTACGGCTTTCTGTCGAAAACCGTGGCTTAAGGTAAGCTTTTTTTACAAAAAAGTATGAATTTCGTCAACCAAATTACAAGGTGTACTTGATAACCAATGATGCTTATGTATGATGGCATACCGCGGCGGTTGCAGCTGCGGTTGATTTAGGTTTGTCTATTCTTTGCGTGACATTTCAGATAACTAGTTGGACTCCAGCGTTAGCAGCCGGGGGTCATTTGTAAATACCCATTTTGGGTAGGGTCAGACACTTTCCTACAAATAAATTTGACTTTTGGGAACATTCACTGCGTATTTACTCCTCAGTTATAGACTACAGCAAAATGGCCACCAGCAATCATTTGCTGCTACTACTAATGAATACTACTACTAATACTAAATGAAACCCCTGGTTCTATTTGATCTTGATACTTGCGTTAATGCGACTTGTGGCCCTGAACGGAGCTTAAAACGGGGAAGTCTTGAAACAACTTTTTAATTATGGCTCTGCAGCTGATAGCTTAATTAAACGTGATCACTTAATTTTGGTGAATGATTTGTCGTATTATGCGTATAACTTTTTATAGTGATGGCTTTCTTCAGAAATATTTTGTAATTTCTGAAATAACTGTCTACTGTTTTACTCAGTGGAAACCTATTGTTCAACACATGGCGTTCTGTTTCGGTGAAATCGAAATGAATAAATATATTTCTGTGTTTTGTCTGTGTTTTTTTCAATTCTTCAATTTTGTTCGAACGTTGATTACACATGGATGTGTCAGACTTACAGGCCAGTCAGCACTACAGCTCTTTACTAACAATCGACGGCATCAAGCGTTATCAATTGATAGATATGAAGCCATAAACAAAGCCAGAGATGCCTACGCCCTGTTCTCGGCAGAAGCATGGCCGGAAATTTTGAAAAGCAACCCCGATATTCGGCAGACAGATATTGCGAAGAAGATCAGCTCGGACTGGAAAAAAATCGGTGTCGAGCAGCGAAAGGTAAGTGTTCGCTCGTCGCTTTTTTTTTGTTATGAATTTGAAGAATCATGGAACCATGTTAGCTACGCAGAGATTGTGAGGCCTATCATTTGCACACCATCTGCGGTAGCATTCCGAAAGTGCAGGCCAATATGCTCATTTAAACACTGTCTTTATGTGTTGAAAAAATAATCCTTTTATCCATCGTACTGCACATTTCGTAAAGAGCTTTTTTTCGATATTTTTTCCGGGAATAAAATCGAGATTCGATAGACCCCCGATGGTGAGATTTGGGCAACAAGCACGCTGAAAGCTTTATCGTGCCTAATCCTATTGTATCTTGTTCTTTCCTGTGCTGCGATAACCGTTTGTTCCTAGGTATACGCTCAACGGGCGAGAGAAGTATTTAAAAAATGCGCGAATGTGCGAGAAATCCTCTACTCCAATCTAACTCCGGAGCAACGCAAGACGCGCAATGCACTGCCTGTAGAGCAGAAACTGAAAAAGTCTGAAAGAAAGCTAGCAGAATTAGAGAAACTGTTCGGAAGCCCCGCTATGCGCGAGAGGTCCGTCAAATTATTCTTGAAAGCAAATGAAAAGAAAGTAAGCGTCTAGCAAATCAATTTCGCTTTACGTCACACCAGCAACATTTCGTTTGCTTGTACAAATTAGGCGGAGAAAGCAACACAGTTAATGGCTTTACGCGGCTTTGATCTTTTTTAATGTTATTAAGAGCATGTATATCTCCTCGTCAAGGAATGTCCCTCCTTTAGCTCAATGTCAGTTATGGCTTAAAAGAATTAGAGCTTATTGAAATAAATTTAACGTCTACGAGTGCAAGATTTAAAGCTGAGATATCTCGAATGCGCTAAAAACCTTCGGCTTAGCTACCGTTAATGCACAAAGTTTCAGTGGTATTTGGAAATAGTTGTTGCTTTTAACTGCAGATTGTTTATACAAATTGAGTTTCTTTGTCTCATACGTATATGTTTCCTCTGGATCCTCGTTATTTTTATCTAGCGTAAAGTTTGTTTCGATTTAGTACATATAAGGTTGCGTCCGTACAATTGCCCGCCGCTTTCATACCGTCTAGGACTCACTTTCTCTAGAAATTTGGGACCTTACATGAGCTGAGATGTTTACAGTCGAAATAAGAAATACTGTGTAGGTAATTGTTTTGTGAGGTGTAGAAATTACAGGAAAGCAATTCAACTCTGTGTATAGATAATTACTGTGACATCTGTGACTTTAAGAGTTGTAAATTTCTTTTTCTGATCTTGTTTCTGATATTTTTTATGCGAATGGAAACCGCGTGAGAGATGCTGTTTGGCTTCTAGCCACATATATTCTATTACAAAAACGTACAGCTCTTATGTGGAAAGGTTAAAATGTAGTTCTATGATGCATAAACAATACTTCACTTTGGTGTAATATTTTAAGCATCCACTAGTTTGTGAGTCTATATGTATTAATGTTTCCATACACCGTTACTCAAGTATATAAGGCACAGTTTTTGGATGTTCATATTGGGTTGCCACATTAGCCACAAATGTAGATTAACGCCGCAAAATATGTGTACCATGATAAACTTGATGACTAAATTTCCACATCTTTTTTCGTTTTTCTGTCCTCTTTTCCCTCCTCAAACCCGAAAGATCGCAACCATCGCCCACTCGGATCAGATATTTTACGTCGATCAGCGTGCGGAAACAGTCAGAAAGCGCTGGGTGGCGAATAACTGCCGGCTGGGCTCACCAATGGACGAGGACAAAAACCTTAAGCATGTAGAAACAATTGAGTTCTTCAAAGACGCACTTTCGGTGCTCAAACAAAGGCTTCACAATGCCCAATGACAGTGGGAGGTAGAGCTCTTGCAGGCAGCTTTGTATAACGTTACTTCGAACAAGTCTGAGAAGCTCGTTGAAAAATACCTAACGTTGGTGAATGTAGAGGAGGCTGTTGATCACATTTTAGATGTGGACCTGAGAAGTATGTCCGCATTTGCTGTGGAGTGGCGACGAAAGATTACCTCCAGTGGTCATAAGGCTCATTCTAGAGAAAAAACACAACGAGTGGAAAAAACACCACCTACAATATTAAATGGAAGGGATCAGATCACTGCAAAAAATGCGCAGACGATCAATAACAGCACAGATAAATGGTCCGCAGAGTCGCAAAACGAAGTCGGGCATATCGAAAATGGCGAGGACACCGACTCTAAGGTAACACTGGCGGTTCCAGATCGTTCCAAAAAGGAAGAGGCTGGCGACGAAAATCTAGTACGATTCGGCGTCTATGTTACCCCTTACAAGGTGGAAGAAGAAGCGGTGTCTGGTCATGTAGCTTGCAATGAAGATTTAAAAAAAATCGCGTCGTATGGTGCTGAAAATGTTACGATTGCAGATACCAATAATCAAAAGGAACCGAATAGGTATTCTTTTGTGAGCTTTGAAGTAAACACCGCGGTATATAGACAAATTGAAGAGGACTCCATTTGTCAGTCGTTTGGGTCTTCATTCAATAATGTGAGCAGTGAGATGATGTTCTCAAAGGAGGATAGTTACAAGAAAAGCATGTCATCGGAAAAATCCAATAGCTTGATATCAGATAAGGACGTATCCGCCGAACAGGAATCTGGCTGTGCTAGATTCAGCTCTCCGGAATATGAGGCGACCACCGAAACTATACCTTTGGAAGGGGATGCCTTAAACGTGAGGTTCATTGACAGTAAATCAGATGCTTCCAGGTCGGGCAGAATTTTCTCCCAACAGTTCAAGACGGCTGTCGGAACTACAGAGTGTCCGATCGGGTCTTCAAAAAATAGTATTGGCACTAAGGCACTTCCAAGTAAACGCACATCTGAGCATAAAATGTCGGCTCGAGAGTCCGACGGTTCACTACCAGGCAAGAATATGTTTGAAAGAGCAGAACAGGAGGTCGGAGAAGTTGAACAAGAGTTCGAGCTTTCGTTCACACACGCGCGCCATGGCTCAATGCTTTCAAAAAAACAATGCTCGAATATTACGGCCTTCAATGAGAAATCAGATGTTTTAGTGTTAGATAAAAGTGTCTCCGCGAGATCAGAGAAACTTTCAGGATTAGCTGAATGCTTATCGAACCCTCTAACTATCCACAAAAGTGAAGTGCCAGGATTTACATATGAGCATTCCCCAAATGACAACACAACGCAAATATTAGCTACCACTTTAGAGTCCTCTGAGAAGGATACTGTTCCTTCTAAAAAGGGTTTTGAATCGAATGCATATTTGTTAGAATCTGATACAAGTGACAGAACAGATTTTTTAAATAAAGCAAGATTAGGTGAAGAAGTACTTATTTCTGTGTCAAAGAAGAAATTCTTCAAGAGGTCAAAGCAAAATCCTGATTTAGCTGAACACCAACCCAAATATGTTCAGCTTGATAGCATCTGGTTCATGCCACTGGTCGGGCGGCCCTTCGATTTAAACCTATGTCTTTTGAAAAAGCGGACTTCAAGGTTGGTTCTTCAAACAGAATTTCCTATCGAACCGAAAGCAGCCAGACACGAACCAAAGAAAGCATTAACGGAAGAGATGCGCTCTGAGAAGCCTATTACAACGATTTCGCTTAATGCAGCACTCCCATTTGAAGTCTCCTCAGCTGCTCATGAAAAAGACCCGTCTGTATACTCAGGGAGCCCCAGATCGAAATTATTTGTTGCACGAAAGCTATTAAAGCTGTTACCTTTTTTACCACAGGCAGCAGTGTACGTCGCTTCACTAATCGCAGCACCGGTACATCAGACTCGGTCAATTTCAAACTATATTCCACCTCACGCCAGTCGTCTTCGCGAACGTCTCCTCGATGCTCGTGAATGTCATATGGATAACCTACGACCTCCAAAAATCTCATTGTACAACAAAATCAACCTCTATCTGTTAAAGCTGTTTGTTAATAAATAGTTGAAGGTCAGGCGCTTAGATCGTCCGGATATTAGCACATTTCCTAAGTGATACATGTTAATCCATACTTATTTTTGTTGTTTGTTAATATGTTTGCATTTTCATATGTAATAATATCTAGTATATATTATGTACATGTCTATATTTGGCTAAAAGACCCTGAGAGTGTCATCAATACACCAAGACGCTATCACACTAAATAAAGATCGCATATGTAACGCAAATCGTATACCATTCAGGCCGAACAAATCATACATATGTGCAAATCACATGTGTGTCTTTCCTAGGGAAAGCATGGTGCTTATGCCAAGGAAAATGTGAAGAAGAATAAAATAAACTAATCTCGGTAAATTAACCTAGAATGTGTAGCTTGCTTACATCATTCTAATTTTAATTTCAGGTGGATTGTTTTAAAAGAGAATTTCAGCCGTCTTAAAGGACAATAGATGCACTGACTTCTCCGGTTTAGAAATCGCGCCTTTTGCAAAAAAATTTTGCAAAAAAGCGACTTTTTCGTGTTTTGTAATATTTTGAAAAGCCGACAACGTAAGCGAGGTTTTGAATACGTGTGTTTTCTTTTTTTGAATTCGAATACGTAATATTACTTATACAGATAGAGTTGTTCTAAATTATCTAACATTCAACGACGCACTTTACCTACTCATGTAGTCCTAGTTTAGGAGTGGCTAAGCGGTTTTGACTACTCATTCTTCGCAATAGTGCGGTTATCACTAAACGGGCCCAGTCCTTATCTTATATTGAAGTGCCTCTATGCCCTTTTTCCAGTAGTAGTAAAACAGGTGGTAAGAAAAGAATCAACAGGTATTAACATCATTCGTGAAAACATTATTCGTGCCGTTTTATCTGTTACACATGTTATGCTTGTTGGTATTTTTTGGTATTTTTACTCAGTGTATATATATATATATATATATA